>NW_019168037.1:7240807-7466202 GCF_002303985.1 Durio zibethinus | reverse complement strand
TAAGCCTTAAAAGTAATTTAAAAAGAGCTTTTTGTTTCACATTTTCAAAAAAGTGCACAAATTTACAAAATCAATTTTGTGTTTTTTTACTTCTAAAATTTTGCAATTATATTAAGCATCAGCTTCTCTTATGCTAATTGAAATGTCAGCATGCTTGCCTTTAGTAAAATTACAATCATAATCACATAACTTTAATTATAATAAGAAAAAAAATCAATATCCCAAAAAAAAAAATCTTCTTCGAGTTCTGTTTCTTGGGAGTATGTGAGTTTTGTTGAGATCCATTTTTTCACTTTTTTATTTTTCCAATTTTTATCTTTTTAATTTTCTATCTACTTTATTAAGCAAAGCTTAAAATATTTTAGATGTGATTGCTTAATCTTGGAGTTTCTCCATTATACTTGGGAACGAGCTTTCTTAGAGTTGGAGGAGGCTTCGTGCCTTTTAACTCTAAAAGATGTATACAAAAAGAAAATATCAACCCCACTCAATTATTGGCCCCATTGCTTCCTCTATATGTTTTGATATTTATGGCACATTAGTTTACTCCATTACTTTTAAATTCCAAAGAAAGCGACCATATCATCATTTTTTTTTTTGGTCATATTTATGTCTTTATAGTTTATCCACACCTATATTTAACAATTAAATTAAATAAAAGATTGAAAGGTGCCAACCGATTCAGGCATTTTAAGTTGGCGAACAAACAAGAACAAACATCTGAGGATATCTTAAATTATAGAATGAATTACTTTTCAAAGAATTATTAAGAATACAAAAAATTCATAGATAATTAACGGTTCATTTGAATTAGTGATGAGATTGGTTTTAATAAAATTGAAAATAATAGTAATGGTAAGATTAATTATTGTAGTAATAAGATTAAAATCTTTGATGAAGATATATATATTTGGATGTAATTGCAATGGTGGTGGTAAGTGAATTGTAATAAAAAGAAAAATGATGGTTAAAAATATTGGATTAAAATTTGTATATGATAAAATTTTTAGTATATTTTTACATTTATGAGTTAATAATTAATTAGAATTTACTTCAATTATTGTTAATATAAAAAAAAATTTAATTTTATTCAATAAAAAATTTGATGCAGATTATTTTACATTGAAATAATAATTGAAATTTTAAATAATTAAATTATAAAAATACTTCAAAATATTAATTATTTGAAATATTGTACTTATTATAATTACAAAAATGATATTTAGATAATTAATTTTAAACATAAATACAAAACATATAAAAAAACAAATTTAAATTTAAAAGCAAAAATAAATTGTTAGAATACTTTAGAATATATATATATATATATATATTATATATAAACAAAAAAAAAAAGAACATGGGCATTATAATTAAAAAATTTCGACTAAAGCCTGCGGTTCTGCACTACACCCTGGAAGGTCGGATCAGCTGGTGAAATTAATCTTAATGATCACCCACTAGAGACATGATGAAATTAATCATAATGAAGGATGTTATCCGAACGAAATCACAACACGATTTGAGAGAAAAATACACTTTGTAATTGCATCGCCCCGATGTTGCTGTCTATTCCAAATGCAAGCTAAACCAAATCCAGGGCTAAAAAATTTATGGGTTGTTTTGGGAATCTTGAGTTTGTAGAGTAGAAGAAGTTTATATATGTAGGAGGGATTAATTTATATAGTGTAAAATTTTTTTAGTTTTACATATTTTTTAATTATTGATTTTAATAGATGTAATGAATGAGATTAAATTATTTTTTTATTTGTTTCTCTTATCCATTAGATCTATTAAAATTAAGAATTAAAAAAAATATATAAAACTAAAAAAGTTTTATGCTATGTAGATACTTCATACACACACATAAATATAAAAGGATCCACTTATATTATTGTAACTCTTTTTTTTTTTGAATTCTTAGATCAAAATTAATAAATTAAAAATATTATCTTAATTCAAATAAATCATAAATTTATTTTTGATCTACGTGTATATATAAATATGAGGAGTGATCAATTTAAATAGTGTAAAACTAAAAAAATTTTATATTTTTCAACTATTGATTTTTAATAAATTTAAAGGATGAGGTTAAATTATTTTTTTATTTTTACTTATCTCTCTCATTTCTTAGATCTTTTAAAATCAAATATTAAAAAAATATAAATTTTTTTTAAGTTTTACATTGTATAAATTGATCTTTTATATATAAATAAATATATATGAGGATGGATTCACTTATACTAGTATAACTTTTATAATTTTTTTGAACCTTTGGATCAAAATTATTAAATTTAAAAATATTATTTTAATTCAAATAAGTCATAAATTTAATTTTGATCCAAAAGTCTAAAAAATATAAAAATTACATTAGTGTAAGGGACTTCCTACTTTCTTTCTATATATATGAGAGAAATTATCACATTTATTAATAATGGGGTTTTTAAATTTTACACTAAGGATTAATAAAATGATACGTATCCTTTAGGTATAGTAAAAATATATATAATTAAAAAAATATTATTATTTCTTAATTTTATTTATAAAATTAAAAAATTGCATTTACTGTATATTAAAACTTATATATATATATATATATATAAGCGAGGAGGAATTCATTTATATTAATATAAGTGTTATATACTTTTTTGATCTTTGCATTAAAATTAAATTCATAATATTTATATTATTCATTTTGATCTAAGAATTAAAAAAAAATTGTATTTCTTACACTAATATAAATGAATTCTTTCTCTCTCCATATATACTCATATATGTATATATAATTTACATGAACAAATGAAAATTACTAGTGATGTTTTTATAGCACTTGTTTATTTTTGGCTCCATGTGTTATTAACTTCCTGAACAGTGATGATTACTGGGGAATTTCAACCAAAGATCCCCTTGGCTTTTTAAACTCGTTATCAGCAATGGATACTTCTGCTTTCCTCCATCTCTCATATATTAGTTTATTAATTATTATTCTTTTAATCACTAAGAAACATGTAATTGAAGTTATTTCTAGCATACCAATTTTTTTTTTAAAAATTACTCCTTTCACTTTTCTTTTTTATCCTCTTTAACTTTTCTTCTAAGGCCTGGCCCAAAAATTCTTCCAGATTTTGGAGGTTGGCCCAAAATTATTCTGGTCAAAGTTTCAAATTTTGGGTCCAAAATGAAGCTGGGATCCATGAATTATATCCTTGGGTTTTGAACCCAAGTATTTAAGTCCCCTGTATTGTCATTAACTGGAAATCATATTTATTTTCAACTTTTTACCAAAAGAGGATAATCATATTTATTTTCTTATTTAACATTTATGTAATTAACAATTTTTTTATTTTAATATTATTTTATATTAGCAGAAGTAAAATTCAATTTTATTAATTATTAAAATATAAAAATTTATTTGATACATTATTGGTTAAAGTTTTTAATTTCACAAATTATTGACACGTATTTTACTTATTTTTTATTAATTATTTTATATTTAATATATATTTTAAATGATATGTTTATCTACTAATTCTATTTATAAAGTTAAAATTTTTAATTTTTTTAAAAATAAATGTAATACTAACATTTATTATTATTATTAAAATAAAAAAAAGAAAAAAAAATGAAAAATGAGTATTATTCGATAGGAAGGAGGCTTGCACGCCATTCAACACACGCGACGTCACGACTACTGTATAACACACCATTTTGCTGAGCTATTCCATTCTGTTCTTAACTTGAGTGAACATGATGCCTGCCTGTCACCCAATATTTGTTGTTTGAATATATTGTTTCTCTTCTTTTAATGAAATTAAAGTCATATCAAACATATATACGATACAATTTCGTTTCAAGCGAATTTTACTTGCTAAAGGTAAAGATTCGAAACTCGAAAAAAAATTTTATTAAAAAATAAGATAATTATTAATATTCTATTTCTCGAAAAGGTAATATTATTTTCGTCACCATTTTCTTACCAAAACAAAAAAAATCATTTCAAATATAAATTTGAGGTAAATTTTTATATTAGGACAAGCTGAGAGGATAAATTTGAGATAAACTTAAATAAATAACTTCCATTAAGTGTTTTTTTTTTTAATTTATGTTATTATTACTATAGATATTTAATTATAGATTTTATTAAGAGTTTAATCTCAACATTCATTTACATAATAATTCATATTAGCATTTTAAATATTTAGAATGGATTGATTAGTGCTTATAAATATACAACAATAATTTATTGTTACTTATTAAATTTTGTAAGTAAAAATTTTTAATTCAAAGTTAGATTTTCATTGTTGGTGTCTAAAAGGAATTTTAAACCTATTACACTTGTGTTTCTTATCAAATTTTTAGGTAGCGTCTTAGTAAGAGAATCTGTTAAGTTGTTAGCAGATTTAATATATATTGTGATAATTATTTTTTTTTTATCAATTCTCTTATATAGTCATATATTAGACTCATTTGTTTATATTTTTCATTATAAATTTTATTATAAGCTTTAGATATAGTAGCTTTACTATCACTGTACAAAAAAATGGCTATCGTTGATTGTGGCCATAACTTAATAACCTTTAATAAATTTCTTAGCCATTATGTTTTCATGCTTGTTGCAGTTAAAGTTATAAATTTAGATTCTATAACTAAATATGAAATGCAAGTTTATTTTTTGGATGCCCAACTAATTGCACCACCTCCAAGAATAAACATTCAACTTGAAGTGAATTTATTGTTACTTATACTAGTAATCCAACTTGCATCCAAATATTCTTCCAAAACTGCTAGATATTCTAAATAAAATAAATCAAAATCTTTAATTCTTTTAAGATAACCAAGAATTCTTCTTATGGCTTTCTAATAATTTATACTAGGCTTATTTGTATATCTTAATAACTTGCAAACAACAAAAGCTATATTTGGCTTAGTACAATGCATAGCATACATAATACTTTCAATAACACTAGTATTTCAAGTTATGTAATTACATGACCTTGATTTTCTGTTAACTTTATACTTGTATCATATGGAGCATTGGCTTCTTTTTATATCAAAAAACTTAAACTTTTAAGCAGTTTTATTAATATAATGACTTTGATTAAGTATGAAACTCTTGTTATATCTTTTAACTTTAATTCCTAAAATGGTATCAATGTTATTTAAAATTTTCATTTTAAAATTAAAAATTAAATACCTTTTGGTTTCATTTATGTCAATCATATTAGTACTAAAATCTAGCATGTTATTAATGTAGATACATATTATAACTCTATATTTTTTAGTAAAATTTGAGTAAATGCACTTATTCGCTCAATTATGTTTGAAACCATTGGTCACTATGGTTGAATAAAACTTTTCATGGCATTGTTTATAAGCTTGCTTGAGCTTATAAAGTGACTTAATTAATTTGTAGGTTTTATTTTCATTACTTGGAAGAATAAAACTTTTTGGTTGTTCTATGTATACTTCTTCCTTTAAGTCACTATTTAAAAATGCTATCTTAACATCCATTTGATGCACATGTAATTTATAAATGGAAACCAAAGCTATAAGAACTCTAATGAATGTTATTCTAGCTATTGGAGCATAAGTATCAAAATAATCAATGCCTTTTTTTGTTTGAAATCTTTTGCAACTAATCTCGCTTTAAAAGTTTGTATAGAACCATCTTATTATATTTCCTTTTAAACATCGTTACATCCTATAGGTTTAGCACCTAGAGAGAAATCTACCAAGACTCATGTATTATTCAACATAATTGAGTCCATTTCATCATTAACAGCCTCTTTCCAAAAAAATAAAATCTATTAAAGTCATAGCTTCATTAAATATTTTAGGGGCTTTTTCTACATTTAGTAGAATTAGTGTTTTATTAAGCACTTTGGTTCTATTTGCTTATATTAAAAAGATAATCAAATCTCGAGAAACAAATTCAAAATGTAAAAAATTCTTTTTTCTAGTTCTTTGGCTCTTTCTAAGTTTAATAGAATCATTACTTTTTTTATTTTATTTTCAATCATAGGAATCATTTCAATTTGTTTCTTCATATCAATTTCAATATCACATATAAACTTATTTTCAAAAAATTCTACATGAATAGATTCAACAATAACATTAGTATTTAAATCAAGAAGTCTAATGCCTTTGAATTTGATGCATAAACAACAAAAATGCTTTTAATTTCTCTAGGTCCAAGTTTTGATTTATGAGCGTTAGGTACTTTATAAAAGGCAATGCACCTACACACTTTAAAATAATCCAAATTTAGTTTTCTGTCATAATTTCGAAGTTTATATGGTATCTTTGAAAACTTTTTTGAAAGAATTCCATTATGTATATGGCATGTTGTTAGAAGTTCTTTTCCCAAAAGATTTAGAAGCAATTTAGTATTTAACAATATACTATTTACCATATCAATTAAAGTTATATTTTATTCGGCTAAATCATTTTGTTGGGGTGCATAAAAGGGCCTTTTTTTTTTTATGGATAATTCCATTATCTTCATAAAAAAGAGAAAACAAATTTGAAAAATATTCCCCACCACTATTAATTCGAAGAATTTTGATTTTTTTTCTCCTTTTGATTTTCAACAACATATTTATATTCTTTAAATTTATCAAAAGCTTCATCTTTTGTTCTCTTTAGATAAACAAAAGTATAACGAGAACTATCATCTATAAATGTTATAATACTTTTTTCCTCCCCTTGTTAATAAACCATTTAACTTACAAATATTACAATGTACAAATTCTAACAATTTTTTATTTCTTTCAACTTCCTTAATCATTTTTGCTTTAACGCAAATTTCACATTTAATGTCATAGTTTTTCTGGTATATTATATAACCATGCTTAGACATATGATTTATACATTGATAATTTAAATGTCATAATCTAGCATGCTAAAAAGAAGAAGAATGCTCAACAATATAAGTAGAAACATTATAAATTTCATTAATACTTAGTTTAAACATACCATTATTGGAATATCCTTTCTCAATGAATACATCATTTTTGGAAACTATAACTTTATCAGACTCTATTACAATTTTAAAACCTTTCTTACATAACATATTTGCAAATACAAGGTTCTTTCTAATATTAAAAACATGTAAAACACTAAGTAAAGTTTATTTCTATCTTAAGGTGAATTTCAATTTAGCTGTTCCTTTTCCATTCACTTTGGTAGGAACACTATTTCCCATAAGAATATTTTCAGGTCCCTTGCATTCTTCATAAGTTGAACTACTCTTTATTATTGCAAACATGAATTGTTGCATCAAAATCTAACCACCAATCAGATGACTTATTTGCAGTAGCCATATGAACTTCGGTGATCATTCTAATTTGCATGTCGATCACCATTGCAACTGTAGACATTAAATTTTATTCAAACTAGTTTATCACTTTAAACCGGGCTTGATTTGCAATTGGGATTTGACTACAATTTTTTGAGTTTGTTACTCGGTCCCTTTTTTATGCTCAAAGATGAGGCTCAATATGGGCCCCATGGTGAAGCCTGTTGCAGTGATTTGAATGAGTGCCGATAAATGACCTGATAAAAGGTTCATCCTTAAAGCCTATTAAGGGCCCATTGTTAGGCACTAAGAAAAAAAGAATTAAAAAAGTAATAATAATAAATAATAAATAATTAAAAAGCTTGGCAAAATTTTTTTTTTCAAAAATAAAATAAAAAAATATAAAATATAAAAAAAGCCAAATAAATAAAAAATAATAAAGTCCAAATAAAATAAAAGGCTCATTTATGTGAAATAAGACAGAAAAGCTTTGCATGTATGCAGAAAAAAAAAAAAAAAACCAACAAAAAAAAGAAACTGGCTGACAGCAAAAGGGAAAAATGCATGGTTTCATGGCTTGGTACGTGGGGGCATTTTGGAGAAGGGGGAAGCACCGAACCAAAAAAGAAAAAACTGAATAAATTAGTGGGGCATTCAGCAGAGGAAAAGAAAATTGCATGACCTTGGCAATGTGGGGGCTGGGCAAGAAAAAAACAGAAGCTGCCGGCTGGAAGGAGAACAAGCAGAAAGGGTGAAGCAAAGAAAAGCAAAAAAATTACAAAAACGGAAAGATAAGAAACTGAGCAAAAAAAAAATAGAACAACTTGCAGTGAACCAAAAAAAAACTGGAAAAGAAATAGCAAAAAAAAAAAAAAGAACGTGAAATGGTGACACGTGAAAAAGATTGAAGGGAGAAGGGAGAAGGGCAGCATGAGATGTGAGGCGAAAAGCTGACGAAAATCTGCATCAGTGAAGTACTGTGATAGCAGAAACCAAAAGGAAGAAGCCCGTAACCAAAATGAAACAAATAAAAAATGAAAGTAAGAGAAGGCATGTGAGAAGAAACTAGACTGGCAGTACCCAAAAATTGAAAGCTGAAGCGGTGAATGCCAGAAGAAGTAGGACCGAAGACCAGAAAATAAAAGAGATAACAGGTGGAAGAAAAAGAAACTGCAAAAAAAATTGGAATGGACCCATTACAAGGAGGGTAATAAGAGAAAGGAGGTGATGTAAAGCACCATAGGGCTTCTGGAAAAAGCTGAAAAACCAAAAAACACAAAGAAAAAAGCCAGGCGAAGGTGGCAGCAGGTGGAAAAGAAAGAAGAGAAAACAAAAAAGAAGGAATGGAACAGAAAGAAAGGTGAGCAAAGAAGAAGTAAATAGCGACAGGCTTGCATCCGGAAATGAAATTTTAGCAGCAGAAGCAGAAGATGAAACTATAAAAAACATGCACCAGAAAAAGAGAAGGCAGCAATCGGAAAAAGAAAAAAATCCAACGAAGAAAAACTGGACATGCAAAGAGGAGGCAAGCAATAGCAAGAAATGCAGAAAGATAAAATAAAAACTGACAGGCAAAAAAAGAAGCAAAAAATGTCAACGGTAAAAGAAGAAAGACAGCTGTGGATGAAAAAGGAAAGCCAGCAGAAAGGAAGAGTAGAAGAGAAGCAGGAACAAAAAAAGAAGACTAGAACGACCGTAGAAGAGGTTTTATTTCCTCTCGCTGAAACCTCTTTGTTTGTTTGTTTATTTTTTTTTCTCTCTTCTTTCTTTCCCTTGTTGCATGCTTTTGTTTTCCTCTTCCGTGTGATTCCATACTCTTAACATATTGCACTTTCATACTAAAAAAAGTCAACACATTTTCTATTCATTGTTGTCATTTTTTGATTCAACATTTTTTACTTCACTGCTTTTATTCATTTGTCTTGCATGTTGTCATTTTCCGGTTCAACATGTTTTGCTTCACTGCTTTTATTTATTGGTCTCTCATTTCCTTTGCATGAAAAATTCAAAGTTAAATGATTTCTCCTTCATGTTGATGATCGGTTCTTGCATGTTGTTTGCCAATTCATCAGCTGAAACATTTCATTTATATATTCGCCCAGTTTGTAGGAAATGGAGCAGTTTAATACTATTCTGTTTACATTAGTTGTTTTACATTTGTTTTTGAGTAGGGTTGTTATAATAGGGTTGATTAGTAAGCTTAATAATTAACATACATAATAATAAAAAATAAAAAATAATAATAATCATAAGTAATACATATGTAAAAAATATATATAAATAAAAATATAACAATAATAATTTTTTTTTTAAAAAAAACTTGCCTAGATGTTGGAGGAGTGAAAAAAATCATGTTTTTTTTTTTTTTTAAATAATTTCATCCAAATATTGGATAATTATTAAATAATAAAAATAATAAATAAATAATAATAAATTTCAATGGAAAGGAAAATATATAAAAAAACATAAAAATTAATTTTTAGAAATAATAAAAATGAGTTTGTTCCAAATAGATATAAAAATTATTTTCTAGAAATTATGTTTTCAATAAATCTAAAGAAAATTAATTTTTTTGAGAAATTTACAAAATACGAGTTTGCTCCAAAAATCTACTTAGATGTTGGAGATTTTTATAAAGGTTCACAAATTTGTGAAACCTGAAACTTTAAATTTGAAACTCTAAATTAAAACCCTAAGGGCAAAACCCTAAATAAAACCATAGGATAGAAATCCTAAATGAAACCTTAAAATCAAAACCTCAAGTGTAACTTGAAACCTTAAATCTTAGGTAGAATCTGAATCCCTAGTTCTTCGTTGAAACCACAAACTCATTTTAAATTTTAAGAATTTGTATGAAAGCCTTTTTATGAAATAATTTATTCTCAAATACTATCTAAATGATGGGATATTTAAAAAATTTTATTTCATCAAAGAATTTTCATATGTTTTTGTAACTTAAAATAAAAATTTTAACAGTAAGATAAAAAATATGAAATGGGATTTAAAAAAAAATAAATAGTTACACTTAAATTCTGCTTAGAGAATGGAGAGTCTAGCCGATCTCTTTATATTTGAAAACCTAATAAATTCACATTTTATCATCATTTATATATATATATATCTCATTTTTAGATTAATATGTACATTTATAATGCATATATATATTTATTCTAATTATTGATGATTAATATTAATTATATCATTTTCCATTTATTTACTGCATAAAAAGTTCTTAAAAAACTAGTTTTAAACAAATATTAAAATAGCATTATGTGAAATTCAATTGTTGGTACTCTATCTAGATATTAGAGAGTTATCAATGCTTATCATTTAAAAATAATGTTATTTTATTATTTTTAAAGGAATGTTATGATTAATATTAGATGAAAAGACTATAATTGAATTATACTTTTATGTCAAAGAATTTGAAGATGTTTCTTTAATTTAAAGATTTTTATAATATTCTTAAATAAAGTTTTTTTTAAACTAATTTTATTTCTTAAAAATGAAAGGAATTATAATTAAATTTCATATAAAAAAAACCTTTGTCCAAAGTTATAAATAACACATAATTAATTGATACCAATTTTATGGGTGTTGTGAGGGTTTTAATCATTCCCCACGTGTAATTGACACTTGAACCCAATTCTATTTTCATAGACTAAAATTATCTTTTTAATAAACTTTAAACCCATTTTATTGGTTTATTATAAAGATAAAATTTTTGGGTGGCCAATCACACCTTTAAAAAAATAGGTGACAATTCTTTGTATTTTTACGATTTTAAATTTTATGTTTAGCGATCAAGTCTTCAAACTGATACGTTATGACAACTTTGTGAATCCACTGGGGAGATTTTGAGAGTCTGGCTAAAAATTCTAAACATGCGCTATTGAAAGTTTTGAATTTAATTGACAATTCTTTGTATTTTCACGATTTAAAATTTTACGTCTAGTGATCAAGTCTTCAAACTGATACATTATGACAGCTTGGTAATCTATTGGGGAGATTTTGAGAGTCTGGCTAAAAATTCTAAACATGCGCTATTGAAAGTTTTAGATTTAATTTGTTTTAGTTGATATTTAATTTAATTCTCTTTGTTTTAATTTTTCTATATATATATATATATGAAATAAATAAATAAATTGCAATTTAGTTATTATCATGTTTTAATTTTGTATTTGTGATTTATTTATATTATTTTGATATACTGCTTTGCACATTTTTGTACATTTTTGCACATTCACTTACATGCATAAGTTCTAGATTGGGACTCCATCTTTATTAGGATAAAGTTAAATAGCTACCCTCTTGTGAGGTAATAACCTCTGTACTTACTAGCAAAACACTTTCACTCAAATCGAATCCTTTCCATTTATAGCTTGTAATAGGTAAGGATTGGTGTGCATTATTTGTTTGTAATGGACGATGATATAAAGTTGATTTGGGATCCTTTAGATGAATAAATCTTGACCCAACATATCATGAGCTATAGGAAGCTTGCCTAGGGTAGGGCCATACTAACCTTTTTAGAAAATAACCAATAGTTAGGACATTATATTTATTCTGTTAGTTGGTTGTTTTATTATGTCTATCATTTATTTGTTTTGGATTATTGATCCATATTTATTTGTATAGTCTCTAATTTTTTTTGCATACATTATATCGACATTATGCTTTAAAAGGGTGGTATTTGTCTTAGGTCAGGCATAGATAAAAAAAAATAATAATAAAAGAGAAGTTCTCATGGAGCCATCACTGGTATCAACCTCTTGTAAGAATTATTTAAAAATTAAAAGCTATGCCAATTTCTTTCGTAAAAATTACACAAATGTAGGATATGTGGGGCATTTTGATGCAATTTTTGTTTAAGGTAACAGTGTAAAAAAGTTAAGATAAAAAAGAGTCCAAAGAAAAAAAGGAAAAAAAGATTTAAGATAGGTAAGGAGTTTGTCATCTTTTTCAAATTCAATCATTACATTCTGCATACATAATTAAAATGATTTGCATATTTTAGGTTATTCCATTTTTTTAAATACATTTGCATCATTTTCATACTCAGGCATTCATAAACATATTTTATGTAGCATGCAAATTAAGAATTATTTTGTGTCATTTCTTCATTCAGTAAGATAATAGCATAAGTATTTTAGTTTAAACCCTTGAAATAAAAGAGAGGGTATAAGAAGCTGAAAATATAAGGAATCAATTTGAGGCCTAAATTAGTGTTTCAGAATGCAATCAAGAGGGGTTTAGTTATAACATTCAAGAGATGGCAAAATAGCTCGCTGAGTTGCCAACGATGGTTGATAGGCTTAAGGAATTTATTTAGGTGTCTTCTAAAGGGTTCTTACCAATTTTAGCTTAAGTAAGTCTGATGTTGTGATCAAGTGATTCCTATTAGGCCTAGTACATTTCTCAAGCATGCTAAAGCATTTAGTGGTTTGAGCAATAATGAAGATTTGGATAAGATCATGAAAAAGATTGATCTGACCACGCAAGTGTCTAAGCTCTAGAATTTGATTTCTAGGACAGAGTTATTAGGTTCCATGCAACCTTTACTAATAATTTCAAACTCGAATTTGCATTCAAATCCTTTTTATGACTATTTTTTACCTCTTTTTCAAGCATCTAGGATTAGACCCCAAAACTTGATATGATCTCTGAGAAGTTTACATTTAAACCAAAATCTTCAACCTTTTATTCCCTAACCACCCGTTTAGCCAATTTCTTAACTTTGAACCTTTGCACCATTATCAAATCTTTGAACTTCTAGTCAACCTATTGCCTAAAAATTACCTAAAAAAAGAAACAGTTAGATTTTATCCCCATTTCATATGGAAAATTCTATCTTTATTTGTTTTAGAGACACTTTGTTACCCGTACCTTTAGAGCCTTTAAAGCCTCCATACCTAAAATATTTTAACCCAAATGTGAGATACAAATACCATGATGGGATTATGGGGCATTCCATTGAAAATTGTGAGAGTTTCAAACACAAGGTGCAATCACTCATAGATGTGAAATAGTTCAATCCAATGACAATAGGGAGTTAAAGATTTAAGAACAATGAGAATGGGATGGCATGATGATGAACATGGATGGGGTTTTTGTTTTCATGATAAGTTGTTAGGAAATGAAATGTTTTATGAATTTCTTCTATTTGCAAAATGTTTTTATGTTAATACAATGTTGTCTTTTAGAACTTAGATATATGAATTATGGTTTGTCTTTAATTCTTGTCTTTTTTTCAATTTTCACACTTTTCACCAAAGAGCTTTGTCATTTATTCATTTATGTATGCATTTAATAGAATACAATTCATGTGTGCTTTAAAAAGAAAGATTTTCTTCGAGAATAATCCATGCGATTTCTTCTGCTGTGATTTTTTTCTAAAGATCAAGAGAATATTGATTTAAAAGAAGAGATAGAAGAGATTAGTAAGAGATTTTTTACTCAAGAAAATGATCAACCCAAAGGATCTAGCTTAGAATTCATAAAGAAAGAGTTGTGGAATCTAGATAAACAGAAGAAGTATAACCTCTTGGAAAAAAAGATTCTAGCTGTTGAAAGTATAAATAAATTTTATGATGTAAAGGAATCCCAGGTAGTTTCAGATGTGGTTATTCTGTCCAAATTCAAGATTCCAACATTTAAGAAGTATAATGAAACTGGATGTCTTGAGATATAATTGGCTCAATACTGTCACAAAATGGTTAAGTATATCGATGACAAAAAGCTATTTATTTCTACTTTTCAAGAAAGTTTGATTGGGATAACAGTCAATTGGTATTATAGTTTAAAGAGCAACTAAATTTGTACTTAGAAAGATTTATCGTGGGCATTCTTGAAGCAATTTTGACACATGTTTGAGATGGCTCAAGACCAATTAACCCTTTAAAACATGAGAAAGAGCCCTAATGAAAGCCACAAAAAATATGCTATTAGATGAAAAGAGGTTGTATCGCAAGTCCAACCACCTTTAACTAATAGGGAGCTGAATTCTATATTTGTGGATACCTTTTTTTTTCTTATTATGATAAGTTGATTGGTAATACATTTTTAGAATTTACCGATTTGCTATTTGCTGTGGGTAGAATTGAGGTTGGGATAAAAATAAGAAGAATTGTGGATGCTAATGTGAAGATTCATAATGAACAGCCAAGGAAACTTTCGAGGAACACACTAAGAGATAATTGTTGAAAGGTGAAATTAGAGAAATCTCACCATGATACAATAAAGTTTGATGAATAATTATTTTTATTGGTCATCTTATAGTTCCCAATCGACGCCTCGGGCTGGTAATTTTCCTTAACTAACTCATTTGTGTTCTCCAGTTCCTTTTTCATAAACATTTATAGAACAAAGGATTAACCCAAGCCATTCATAAAGTCACAAGAGAAAGAGAGTTAAGGTGTATCATTCACATCCAATGTTTTACATTAAGCTTGCCACCTTATTTATCAAGAATCTTATGATTTATGTTATCCCTACAAGACCCAAAAAGCCTCTTTACCCAAAGTGGTATAATCCTGGTGTTAAGTGTGAATTTTAAAATAGGTAAAAAGGTATTCCATAAAAGATTGTACTGCTTTCAAGGATACAGTTCAAGCTTTCATTGATGCAGATCTTGCAAAGTTGATAGAACTATTTAGTGATTTTGGTGATTGATAGTGGAAAAGTTATGGGTCTATGATGCTAAAGTTAAATTACCAAGTGGGGAACTTTTATTTGTAAATTTGAGTGTCATCTCAAAAGTACTATTAGGAATATAAATTTTTAAGTCTGGTTTAAGTGTTTGCATTGTATAAATAGATCTTGTGCGTCATAAGTGTTTCATGGATTTATATTATCATTGGATATTTTTAATTTCTTTTGAATTTTAGAATTATTAGTTTCTTTTTGAAAGAAAATTAGTAAAAAAGGGAAAATGTTAGATGTGCATGAAGCCCTACATAGTTAAATCCTATAGTTATAGAAAGAGAAATGCCATAAAAAAAAAAGAAAAAGAAAGACAAAAAAGGAGAAAATGAAAGTTTTAAGTATCGAAACAGTTGGTGATCATTATTAGGAATTTCTCAAATGTCTAAACACCAATTCTTAAATCATCCAGATGATTGCATTTCATCAACCACGAGCCTTCAAAAATCATGTAAACCTTGTCTTCGCCTGATAATGTTATAATATCAAAGAGTGATATTCTTTTCCAAAACAATGAACAATGAAACTACTAACTGAAAAAGAAAAAAATGTGATTCCTAGAAGATAATGCAAACATGACATTTTTTTTTAGAATTTAGATATGGTAATTTGATGTGTTAATGTTACGTTGTAGCCCAAAAAATTTTCAAAAGTCAAAGCCACCATAAGTCCTATAAACTAACCTTAAAATTATCAACTTTTAAGCTCTTTACCCAAAAATTTCCTTGGCCCATGTGTCTTAGGGAGACGTTGCTCAAACTTTTAACTTTTCGGCTCTTTACCTAAAAATTAGCTTGGCTCATTTGTTTTAAGGGCATGTTGCTCAGACTGACCAATATTTCAACCTTTTAGCTTGGCCCATGTGTCTCAAGGGCACATGGATCAGAAACTTACTAATCTTTTAGTTTTTTACCCTAAAATTAGCTTGATCAAGTGTCATAGGGGCACACTATTAGAGAAGGAAAACCTTATTGCTTTTAAGACAACTTAAGTTATTCTCTGCCCATTTGTTCTTTTTAAGAAGTGACATGAACCATTTGACACCTTAAATGGGTTCATTCTATTTAATCATTTTTTTATTCCTTTTATATGGTCATTTTTCTCACAATAACTTTTATTAAAGGTAATTTGTTAAAATGGAGCATCTTTCATAAATTACACCTACTGACAAAATGGATTAAGGTAGGAGTTATGAGGGACATGTCAAAAAGAAAAGAGAGAAAAAGAAAAAATATGAAAGAAAAAAGGACAAAGACAAAGAAAATGATTATGATACCATTCATTTAAGAAATTTGAATAAATCTAAATAAAGTCTTGACAAATCCAAAATTTTGGAAAAGAAACAAGGAAGAAAAACAAAAAACAAAAACAAAAAGTGAAAAGCCAATAATTCTAAAAAAAACCAAAAACTTTTGAAATGAAAACCTTTATTCAAATTCATTTTTCCTAAAAGGGAATTATTTTTCAATTTAAATGATTATGCTTGAAATGGCAAATGGTTGTATTTTATCGTTCCTTCGCAAATGTAAATTTATCCCTTGTTACCAATTGAACTTGATTAAATTCTTTCAAAATAAACATTAACTGAGGATCATCCTCCACATTGGGGGGTAAAATATGATATATTAAGGGGTTAAAAATGATGATGCCCAAATGAAATCTCGTATGTTGGGGCAAAGATGTAATATAAAAGTTTTCAAAAGTTTTGGATTCTACTTGAAAAAAAGAAGAAAAAAAAAAGAAGTGGAAGTATTAAAAAAAGAAAAAAAAAGTATGGAAAAAGAAAAAAAACTAAAAGAAAAGAAGAACAAGAAAAAAGAAAATGAAATGAAATGAATGGTTAAAAAGCACACGAAATTGAAAAAAATATACCTTAAAATAGATTTTTCAAATAAAGGAATAATCATTGGTCTTAATTACCTTTAAGCACTTGTTTTAGGCTTGTTTATCTCTTTATTTGAAAACCTCGAACCTTAGCTTATGTTATATCTTATAAAAAGTCTATATTGGATCAAACATACATGCTTAAAATTTGAAGAGTTTCTCTTAGAAAAATGGTTATGAAACCCATAAATCTTTTGGTTTATCTTTATTACCTAATTTTCTATGTGGACTATTGTATGATTTTCAAAGGATTCATGTTTTGAAAAAACTTATGTTTCATCTGTGAGCTTGCATAAAAAAAGTATATGCTTCATTTATCCCTTTTAAGTGGAGAAACCCTTTTAAATAAACAGAAACCTTAGTGTGATCAATTATTCAATTCATATGAAAAATTTTTTTTTACCTCTTTCATTTCAGTTTAAGCCCAATTTAGCTAGCATCCAAATTTAAGCTTAGATTAGCTAGAATCGATGACATTCTAAGCCCAATTTAATTGGTATCGATGAAAATTTAAGCTTAGTTTAGCTGGCATCTAAGTTTTAAGTCCAATATAGTTGGCACACAAGCTAGATTAGTTGGTACATAAGCCCAAATTAGCTGGTACTTAGGATTTAAGCCCAGTCTAATTGACACATAAGCCTATTTTAGTTGGCATGGCCCAGATTAGTTAAAAAAGTATACACCCCTTTTATCCCCTTTAAGTGGTGAAATCATTTTAAATCAACATAAATCTCTAGGTCTAGAATTATCCAATTTATTGGGAGAGAGAATTTTAACCTATTTCATTTCTAATAGGGATTATCAGTTCCCTAAAAAAATTTAAGCCTACATAAGATTTAAGCTTAATTTAACTGGTACCAATGAAGATTTAAGCTTAGTTTAACTGGCCCCTAATAAAGTTTTAAGCCTAATTTACTTGGCACCCAATGAAATATCTAAGCCTAGTTTATCGACACCCAATAAAGATTTAAGCCTAGTTTATTTGACATTCATTAAAAGGTTTAAGCCTAGTATAGTTAGCACCAATGAAGATTTAAGCCATTTTAGTTGGCACTAATGAAGATTTAAGCCCAACTTATCTAGCACTTATGAAAAGATTTAAGCCTAGTTTATTTGACACATAAGAAAAATTTAAGCTCAGTTTAGCTGGCATCTAATAAAATTTAAACTTAGATTATCTAGCACTTAATGAAGTTTTAACCTCAACTTAGCTAGCACTTAGTGAAAGATTTAAGCCCAATTTATCTAGCATCAATAAAAATTTAAGCCCAATTTTACTGGCACCCAGTGAAATATTTAAGTCCAGTTTAGCTGGCACTCAATGAAAGATTTAAGCATAGATTATCTAGCACCAATAAAAATTTAAACCAAGTTTAATTGACACCCAATGAAAATTTAAGCTCAGATTATCTAGCATCAACGAAAATTTAAGCCCAGTTTTGCTGCCACCCAGTGAAATATTTAAGTCCAGCTTAGCTGGCACTCAGTGAAAGATTTAAGCCTAGATTATCTAGCACCAATAAAAATTTAGGCCAAGTTTAATTGACACCCAATGAAAATTTAAACCCAGATTATTTAGCACCAATGCAAATTTAAGCGTAGTTTGATTAGCACCCAGTGAAAATTTAAGCTTAGATTATCTAAAACCTAATGAAATTTAAGCTCAATTTAACCGGCACCTAGTGAAAATTTAAGCTCAGAATTAGCTGGTAAAAAAGCCTAGATTAGTTGGCATGCAAGTCCAGATTAGCGATCATTTAATTCGACTTATGATTTAATCTCGATCATTTTATTTGACTTATGATTTACTCCTAATTATCCTTATATTTTGACTTTCAGTTTAATTCTGGTCATCTTAAGTAAAAAAAAATCAGAAAAGGAAAAAAAACCAAAATCAAAACCAAAACAAAAAAAAAAAATTACATTAGCAAGTAATATATGGACAAAATTGTTATCTATATATTTTCATTATTTTTTGTTCTCAGAAATATGCAAAAAGGGATAGTTATAAACACCTAATTTTATCCGAGATATTTTATCACTTTAAACTAGATTTGATTTGCAATTGGATTTTGACTATAATTTTTTAAGCTTGTTACATGGTTTATTTTTAATACTCAAGGGTGATGCTCAATGTGGGTCTCATGGTAAGGCCCATTGTAATGGCTCGAATGAGCTTTGATAAGTGGCTCAATAAAAGATCTATCTTTAAAACCCATTAAGGGCCCATTGTTAGCCATTAAGCAAAAAAAATAAAAATAAAATAGTAATAATGATAAATAATAAATAATTAAAAAGCTTGGTAAAAAATTTTTTTTAAAAAATAAAAATATAAAAAATAATAGTAAGCTAAATAAATAAAAAATGATGAAGTCCAAATAAAATAAAGGCCTATTTGGCCTTATTAAAGGTTATTTAAAATGGCTAAGGCCCATGTGAAACAAGAGAGAAAGACAAGCCCGTGCATTTGGCTTAGGCTTGCATGCATGAAGCAAAAAAATAAACCAACCAAAAAGAAAAAATACTGGTTGACGTGAAAAATGACAAAAAAGAAAAATACATGGTTTCATGGCTTAGTACGTTGAGGCATTTGGGGGGAAGCATCAAACCAAAAAAGAAAAAAAAATTGAATAAAATAGTGAGGCATTTAGTAGAGGAAAAGAAAATTGTATGAACTTGGCAACATAGGGGTTAGGCAAGAAAAAAATGGAAGCTATGCTCTAGAAGAAGAATAAGAAAAAAATGATTAAGTAAATAAAAGCAAAAAAATTATAAAAATGGGAAGAGAAAAAACTAAACAAAGAAAAGGACAACTTGTAGTGAACTAAAAAACACTGGATAAGAAGTAGTAAAAAAAAAAGTGAAAGTGATGAGTAAGTGAGAAAAGATTGAAGGAAGAAGGGTAAAGGGTAGCATGAGGACGTGGTGCGAAAAGCTAAAGAAAAACCTACATCAGTGAAGGCACGATGATAGCAGAAACCAAAATGGAGGAATGCCTGTGACCAAAAAAGAAACAAAATAGAAAATAAAAGTAAAAAAAAACATGAGAAGAGAAACTAGACTGGTAGTACCCCAAAAAATTGAAAGCTGAAGTGGCGAATGCCAAAGGAAGCAAGATCGAAGACCAAAAAATAAAAGAGACAATAGGTAGAAGAAGAAAAAAGTGTAAAAAAAATTGGAATAGACCAATTAAAATGAGGGTAAGAAGGAAAAGAGGTGATATGGAGCACTATAGGGCTTTGAGAAATCTGAAAAACCAATAAATTCAAAGAAAAAATCTAGGCGAATGTCGTAGTAGGTGGAAAAGAAAGAAGACAAAAAGAAGGAATGGAACAAAAAAATGTGAGCAAAAAAGAAGTAAATAACGATAGTCATGCATCCAGAAACAAATTGAAGCAACAAAAGCAGAAGATGAAACTATAACAAACCTACACTAGATAAGAAGAAAACATCAACCAGAAAAAGATAAAAATCCAACGAAAAAAATTAATCATGCAAATAAAAGG
Source organism: Durio zibethinus (assembly GCF_002303985.1). The sequence continues at coordinate 7,445,814 of NW_019168037.1, read as the reverse complement.
TAAGTAGTAGCAGGAAACACAAAAAGATAAAATAAAAACAGGTAAGTGAAAAATTAATTGGTACCAGTTTTATAGGAGCTGTGGGGGTGCTAATCCTACCCTCTGTGTAACCGACTCCTAAATCCAATTCTATTTTCGTAGATCAAAGTTATCTTTTTAATAAACTTTAACTCATTTTATTGGTTTATTAAAAAGAGAAAATTTTGGATGGTCAATCATACCTTTAAAAAAAGATTGATGTCGATTCCTCGTATTTTCACGATTTTAAATTTTATATCCAGTGATTGAGTTTTCGAACCAATACGTTATGATAGCAACAAGTTTTTTGATTTTTTTCTCAGCCAAATTTGCCTTGTTTTCAGAACTAGATTCAATTTTAATTCCAACATTTTAAAATATGCAATCTTTAATAAAGTGTCATTTCTTTTCACAATGGAAACACATTTTGTTCTTGTTAAATTTGAATTTCTTGAATCCCATATTTTTTACTTTAAATTGTTTTAATTTTTTTCAAAAGACTTATGTGTATTTTTTAAATTTTGTTCACTCACATAGTTCACATTGGAACCTTTAAGTGAGAGTGCATCTATTACATGATTTTTTGCTTTAATCTGTAAATGGGTATGATAATCTTTAATAGTAAAAGTATTTTTTGAATACAAAACTTTTTTTTAATATCCATTCCAAGAAAGAGGAAGTTTAGATAAAATAGCTAACTTGAATTGAATAAGGAATCTTGATTTCTAACTCACTTAGAAGCTAGAATTTGCAACTCATACACTTGGTACATGGTTAGTTTGTCATTAGTTATGAAAAATTCATAGTATTTCAAGCTAAAAACTTATCAGTGCCTTTCTTTTCATTCATGTACTTGTGTTTAAAAGCAGTCTAAATTTTTGGTATTTTCATATTTCTATATCATATAATGAATCTAAAATGTAACCTTGACAGACTAGTTCATCTTTTTCACATTTGCTTCTTGTTGCCTTAACAACATTAAAGTCTTAGAATTGGTTCAAGAATTGGTTCCAAATTTTGATCAAGTACATAAAACATCTTTAATGCAATCAACAATAAAACTATTTTATTCTTTCACCTAGTGTAGTTGGATGCATTAACAATCAAGTTTGATTACATCTTGATTCTGAAAATGAATATTTATATTTGAATCTAAATCAATAGCAGTAAGGGCAATAGTAGATGTATTAGACAAGCTAATTGCCTTTAAATTGTTAGAAAATTTTAAGAAAATAGAATAATAAGAAAGAAGAAATATGGCTTTAAGGCATGAAAAATAGTATTTTAAAGGCAATTATGTTGATAGGATATAACAAAGCCTTAAAAATCTTAAAATCAGAATCAATGAAATTGATCATGTAGAAAGACCTATTTATAATAAACAAATAGTCACAAATTTCTATTCAAAAAATTATGACAATCTGTATAGTTAAGTTTTTCTGTTCAAATAAGTTTACTCAGAATAAAAATAATATTGATTTATTAATTTTCAAAAAATTTAACAAGAAAAAGATTTAAAAAATTAATTTATTTACTAAACAAGCTTAAGTGCCAATTTTTTACTTTTAAAATTGTTTGACCTACTTAAAAAATTTTTAGTAAGCCTAAATGACTTGACCCACTGTAACACTTAGTTTAATTACTTAAATAACACTAGTAGTCTCATTTAAACTACATATAAATTGTCTTTCTATTCAATTTGGGATACACTATATTCTAAACTACCAACAATCCCCTACTAGTTTGAAATGTTGGTGCTTAATCTTTAACCTTTAAAATAAATAAATATTATAAATAAAATAAGGTATCTTTCAATTTAAGGCTTCAATTAACATATATATCTTAGAATTGTAACAAAGTTGATGCTTTTTGTAAATTAAACCTCAATTCTTAATGTTAAAATTAAAAATATAATGTACATAATACTTACTTAATCTTCTGTTAAAAGTTTATAACCCTTTTAGCACTATTATAAACTTCAATGTTTATACTATTGTAGACATTTAATTATAGACTTCATTAGGAGTTTAATCTCAATCTCCATTCACACAATGGTTTACACTAGTATTCCAAATATTTAGAATAGGTTGACTAGTGCTTATAGACACATGGCAATAACTTGTTGTCATCTATTAAACTTTGTAATTAGAAATTACTAATTCAAAGTTAGGTTTCTATTATTAGTGTCTAAAAGGAATTTTAAACCCATTGCACTTATCGTGTTTCTTACCAAATTTCTAGGTAGTGCCTTAATAAGAGAATCTGTTAAGTTGTTAGTAGATTTAACATATATTATGGTAATTATCGCATTTTTTTTTTATAATTTCTCTAATATAGTCATGTCTTAAACTAATTTGTCTAGATTTTTCATTATAAATTTCACTATAAGCTCTAAACATAATAGTTTCATTATCACAGTATAAGGAAATGGCTATTATTGGTTATGGCTACAACTCTAGATTTATTAATAAATTTTTTAGCCATTTTGCTTTTATACCTACTGCAGTTAAAGCTATAAATTTAGATTCTATAGTTGAATGTGAAATGCAAGTTTGTTTCTTGGATGCCCAACTAATTACACTACCTCCAAGAGTAAACATCCAACTTGAAATAGATTTATTGTCACTTTTACTAGTGATCCAAATTGCATTAGAATATCCTTGTAAACCTGTTGGATATTTCGAATAAAAGAAGCCAAAATCTTTAGTACTTTTAAGATAACCAAGAATTCTTCTTATGGCCTTCCAATGACTTATGCTAGGCTTACTTGTATATTTTGATAACTTACAAACAAAAAAAGCTATATCTGGCCTAGTACAATATATAGTATACATAATAATTCCAATAGCACTAACATATTCAAGTTGTGCAATTACATGACCTTAATTTTCTATTAAATTTATACTTATATCATATGGAGTATTGGCTTTGTTTATATTAACATACTTAAACTTATTAAGCAATTTCTCAATATAATGACTTTAATTAAGTCCCTTGTTATGTCTCTTAACTTTAATTCCCAAAATGATATCAACTTCATTTAAATCTTCCATTTTAAAATTAAAAATTAGATACCTTTTGGTTTCATTTATGCCAATTATATTAGTACTAAAAATTAGCATATCATCTACATAGAGACATATTATAATTCTTTAATAAAATTTGAGTAAATACACTTATCGGCTCCATTGTATTTAAAACCATTGACCAATATGATTGAATCAAACTTTTAATGCCAGTGTTTGGAGCTTGCTTTAGCCCATAAAGTGACTTAATTAATATACATACTTCATTTTCATTACTTGGAAGAATAAAACTTTCTGGTTGTTTCATGTATAATTCTTCCTTTAAGTCACCATTTACAAAAGCCATCTTAACATCCATTTGATGCATATGTAATTTATAAATGGAAACCAAAGCTATAAGAAATCTAATGGATGTTATTCTAGCTACTGGAGCGTAAGTATCAAAATAATATATGCCTTTTTTTGTTTAAAACCTTTTACAACTAATTTTTCTTTAAAGGTTTGTATAAAACCATTTGTATTATATTTCCTTCTAAACACTCATTTACATCCTATAGGTTTAGAACTTGGTGGTAGATCTACTAAGACATGTGTATTATTGGATATAATTGAGTCTATTTCATCATTAATAGCATCTTTCGAAAAAACAACATCTCTTGAAATCATAGCTTTATTAAATGTTTTAGGGTCTTCTTATATATTTAGTAGAATTGATATTTTATTAAGCATTTTAATTCTATTTGCTTCTACTATAAAGATAATAGAATCTGGAGAAACAAAATAAGATTGTAAAAAATTCTCTTTTCTAGTTCTTTTGCTCTTTCTAAGTTCAATAAAATCATTATTTTTTTGTCTTTTTATTTCTAGTCATAGAAATCATTTCAATTTATTTTTCTATATCAATTTCAGTATTACACATAAACTTATTTTCAAAAAATTTTACATGAATATGTTCAACAATAGCATTAGTATTTAAATCGAGAAGTTGATATGCCTTTGAATTCTATGCACAACAAACAAAAATGCTTATGCATAACAAACAAAAATGCTTCTAATACCTTTAGGTCTAAGTTTTAATTTATGAGGATTAAATACTTTGTAAAAGATAATGCACCGCTACACTTTAAAACAATCCAAAATTGGTTTTTTGTCATGATTTCAAAGTTTATATGGTGTTTTTAAGAATTTCTATAAAAGAATACTATTATGTATATGTCATGATATTAGAAGTGCTTCTCCCTAAAGATGTGGAGGTAATTTAGCATTTAACGACATACTATTTATCATATCAACTAAGATTCTATTTTTTCTTTTAGCTAAACTATTTTGTTAAATGTGCATAAAGGGGCTGTTTTTTGATAAATAATTATATTATCTTCACAAAAAAGAGAAAACGAATTTGAAAAATTTTCTTCACCCTTATCAGTTCAAAGAATTTTGATTTTTTTCTTCTTTTGATTTTCAACAACTAATTTATATTATTTAAATTTATCAAAGTGTTCATATTTGGTTATAATTAGATACACAAAGTATAACAAGAACTATCATATATAAATGTTATAAAATACCTTTTTCTTTTTTGTTAATAAACCATTTAACTCACAAATATCAGTATATACAAATTCTAACAATTATGTATTTCTTTGAACATTAGAAAAAGATTTCTTAATCATTTTTTCTTTGACACAGATTTCATATTTAATGTCATGATTTTTTTGGTATGTTATATAACCATACTTAGACATATGATTCATATATTGATAATTTAAATATCTTAATCTAGTATGCCATAAAGAAGAAGAATGCTCAACAATATAAGTAGAACATTATATATTTCATTAATACTTAGTTTAAACATGCCATTGTTAGAATATCCTTTTCCAATAACTACACCATTTTTAGACACTATAACTTTATTAGACTCTAGTACAATTTTAAACATTTTCTTACATAATAGATTTGTAGATGCAAGGTTCTTTTTAATCTTAAAAACATAAAAAATATTAAGTAAAGTTAAGTTCTGTCTTTAGGTGAATTTCAATTCAACTGTTCCTTTTCCAATCACTTTGGCAGAAACATGATTTCCCATAAGAATATTTTTAGGTCCATTGCATTCTTCATAAGTCTTGAACTACTCTTTGTTGTTGTAAACATGAATTATTGCACAAGAATCTAGCCACCAATTAGATAACTTATTTGCAATAATCATATGAACTGTGGTGATCATTCTAATTTGCATATTGGTCACCATTACAACAAGTTCTTTAACTTCTTACTCAACTAGATTTACCTTGTTTTTAGAACTAGAACTAATTTTAATTCCAACATTTTAAAATCTACATTCTTTAATAAAATTTCATTTTTTCACAATGGAAACATATTTTATTCTTGTTAAATTTGGATTTCTTGAATCACATCTTTTTTACTTTAAATTGTTCTGAGTTTTTTTAAAAGATTTGTGAGTTTTTTCAGAATTTTAGTCATTTACATAGTTCACATTAGAACCTTTAAGGAAGAGTGCATCTCTTACATGATTTTTTGTTTCAATCTGTAAATGGGTCTGAAATTCTCCAATAGTGAAAATATTTGTTGAATGTAAAACCTTTTTCCTATATCTATTCCAAGAAAGAGGAAGTTTTGACAAAATAATTCTAATGTGAAATGAATCAGGAATCTTAATTTCCAACTCACTTAACTTAAAAGCCAAAATTTGCTACACATGCACTTGGTCCATGATTGGTATGTCATCAATTATGGAAAATTTAAATTATTGCAAGGCCAAAAATTTACCAATACCTTTCTTTTCATTCATGTACTTGTGTTCAAGAGCAGTCCAAATTTCTTTTGGTGTTTTCATAATTTTGTATAGGTCATCTAGGTGATCAAATAGTGAATTCAAATTGTAACCTCGATAGACTAGTTCATTTTTTTCACATTTGTTTCTTATTGCTTTAAAAGCATTAGAGTCTCTAAGAGTTGGTTCTGCAATTGGTTCCAAATTTGGATCAAGTACATAAAACATCTTCAATATAATCAATAGGGAAACCATTTTGTCCTTTCACCTAGTGTAGTTCAGTCCATTGAAATGATCAAGTTTGATTACATCTTGATTCTAAAAATGAAGATTCATACTTGATTCAAAATCAATAGTAGTAGGGATGACGGTAGATGTAATAGTCATGATAATTGCCTTGAAATTGTTAAAAAATTTTGAGAAAATAAAAATAATAAGAAAGAAGAAATATGACTTTGAGATGTGAAGAACACTATCTTAAAGGCAATTATGCTTATAGGATATAACAAAACCTTAAACTTCTCCAAATTAGAATCAAAGCAATTAGTCATATAGAAAGATCTATTTATAATAAACTAGTTACAAATTTCTATTAAAAAAATTATGACAATTTGTATAGTTATCTTTTTTTTTTTTGTTTAAACAAGCTTGTCAAAATAAAAATAATCTTAATTTATTATTATTATGAAAATTTAATAAGTAAAAAAATTAAAAAAATAAATCTATTTACTAAACAAGCCCAAGTGCCTAATCTTTAATTCTTAAAATTATTTAGCCCACTAAGAAAACTCTTTGCAAGTGTAAATAACTTGTCCCATTCCAACACTTAGTTCAATTACTTAAATAACATATATAGTCTCTTTTAAACTATAAATAATGATCTTTCAATTTAATATGGGATACACCATATTATAAACTACCAACACTAAGTACATGATTTAAAAAAAATTCAAAGACATTTTCAAGTTAAAGAATATCATTTTGAAAATATAAATTTTATTTAATAAAACAAATTATATATCTAAAACATTTGCAAATATTTAGTTTAAAGTTTTATAAGTTCAAAATAACAATCAATTCAAGAGTAACAAAGTTTTATCATGTTGGAATGGTAAATAGTTATATGGGTTCAATGTCAAAACATCATTTTGAAATGCAGCCTAAATCTTAAATTTTAAACATCCATTGTTTTTAGACCTTTAAGTTTTTATGAGTATGACTTCAACTCGACCATTAAGGTAAGATTTTGATCAAGATCTAAAGCTTAATTCCTTTTTAATAATCTTTTCATTTTTAAGGTCTTGTAGATGAACATCATTATCATATTTTTAGCTTAATAAAACGACGACAAAGATTTTATGTTAATTAAATTGCCATCTGTCCCCGTGTGGTTGCCATGGCTTCAATACAGGAGGTATCCACCACTCCTGGTACGATTTCAATACAAGCCCCTCTCAATTGTCTGAGTTCGTCCCTTGCCACCACTCCTATGCCTCCGAGCCTCTTGCTGGTACTGACTGCACCATCGAAATTTACTTTGATTTGCCCTTGCTCTGGTGGTAGCCAGTGACTTTGGACATGAACCTCCCTTACTGGATGCTGTTTTTGTGCCTTTAAATATTCTTCCAGATATCTTTTGATAAAAGAAGCTATCAAAGCTGCCTCTCTTCGCCCTTTGCCATGAACCTCCCTATTCCTATCTGTCCAAATGGCCCAACACGCAACCATGACAATAGGAAATAAAGATGGTTCAAGCTGCTCATGAACGTGGTACACCCACCCCACGGTGTTGTTGAAATCCTTTTCATCATCATTCTAGTTAAAGTCCAGGATTTGCCACACTGTTTTAGCGCATTGGCATGCAAGCAACGCATGAATCGCTGACTCCTCTTCCACTCGACATCTGGGACATATGCTGTCATCGATCACCTGTTTCCTTGCCAATTGTTAATGCACTGGAATGATACCTTTACTTATTTTCCAAACTAGGATTTTAATTTTTGCTGGTACCTGCACTGTCCAAAATTTCCGCCGTAGCTTCCTGTTTCTGCTTTCATTATCATTCCCTTCCTCTTCCTCCCTAGTTACTTGTTCCATTTTTTGTAGGAGCCGGTACCCATTTCTCACTGAATATTCCCTTTTATTATCAAAGTGCCACACAATCACGTCCCTACCCCCAATCTTGCTGAGTGGCAGTGCATAAATGGCTAACACCTCCTTTGGTTCGAATGTCTCGTGTACTTATTCCCAGTTCCAACATTGAGCGTCCGCCTTTATCAAGGCTGACACCAAACTGTTTTCATCCCAATTACCTCTCGATGTCCGGATCATAAATCCCTTGTTCATGGGCATCCATTTGTCTTCCCAGATCTTAACAGACTTACCACTGCCAATTCTCTATCTCATCCCTTGTTTAAGTAATGCCTTTGCAGTCCATATGCTCCTCCATGTCATGGATGGTTGTGACCCCAATTCAGATTCCATGAAAGGGACGTTCTCAAAGTATTTTGCCTTCAGTACGCGATGGACCAGAGTTTCTGTCTTTGTCGCAATTCTCCATCCTTGTTTCGCTAACATGACTTTGTTGAAATTCGCCATATCCCGAAAGCTCATCACACCATCTATCTTAGGCTGGCACATTCTCTTCCAACTAAGCCAGTGAATGCCACGCTTATCCTTGTTATTCTGCCACCAATATTTGGAGATTAATCCATTCAATTCATCACACAAAGATTTCAACAGTAAGAAACAGCTCATTACATATGAGGGTATAGCTTGAAGAATGGACTTAATAAAATGTTCTTTACCCCCTGAGACAGTGTTTGATGCCCCAGCTCTTGATCCGTGCACTGATTTTTACCTTCAGCTCCCCAAAGGCCCTTTTTTTTTATCCCTTCCAATCATCGAATGAAGCCTTAAATATCTGTCTTTGTTCATAGTGGTCTGAACCCCGAACAAATCTTTTATCACATTCTTCTGCTCCTCGCTTGTGTTATTGTTGAAAATAGCCAAATGTATCAAAGTTGATATTCCGCCCTGAGTTTTCTCTATGTCTCCGTAACACGTGCAACACTCTTTCGCTTTTGCTTTTGTTTGCCTTGGCTAATAATAAGCTGTCGTCAGCGAAGAACAGGTGAATAACTCTTGGTTCTTGGCGACCAACTTTGACACCACTTATCAGATTCTATTGCTGTCGCTTCCTTAGTAATGCTGATAGTCCCTCTGTACAAAACAAAAATAACTAGGGCGATAGAGGATCTCGAAGACCTCTTCTTGGTCTAAAAACATTAGTAGGTTCACCATTAATCACAAGTGAGTATGAGGTCAATTTAACACAATTCATAACAAGCATAATCCAAGAAGGATGAAACCCAAGCCTACCCATGATTCTAGCCAGAAATTCCTACTCCACCTTATCATAGGCTTTACTTATATCTAATTTCAGTGCAAACGACCCCTCTCTCCCTTTCCTTCTTAGTTTCAGACTGTGCAACATCTCATAAGCCGCTAAAACATTATCAATAATAAGGCGACCTGGCACAAATGCACTTTGTGACTCGCTAATGCATCCAAGAAGGATCGTTTTAAGCATATTGACAATAACCTTAGAAATGATTTTGTAAATGACATTACAAAGGCTAATAGGCCAGAATTGGGATATGTTCCTAAGATTTTTTGTTTTTGGAATAAACACAATATTGGTCTGATTTAAATCATCCGTCTTTCTCCCTTAAGGCAAGCTAAGCAAATATTGGTTACATCATAACCCATTATATGCCAATAATAATGGTAAAATAATGCAGGCATACTATCAGGTCCGAGTGATTTGGTGGGATGCACTTGCTGGATTGCGTCTTTGATTTCATCTGCCCGAAAATCTGCCAAAAGAAGTCGGTTCATCTCAGCTGACACACACGGGTTCACTGCTTCCCAAATATCTTCGCATGAGGTGGTATTCTCAGGTGAAAACTTTCAAAAGTATTCATTGGCAATATCCTGTATTTTTCCTTTGTCTTCATGCCAAACCCATTCTCCATCCTCCAGCTCCTTTATTGTATTAAGTCATTTCCTGGCAGAAGCCTGGCTGCAAAAAAATGAAGTGTTCTTGTCTCCTTCTCGTAACCAATTAATCCTTGCTCGTTGAAGCCAGAAAACTTCTTCTTTCTCGAAGCTTTTGTTCAGCTCATCTTTAAGAAATTGTTTCTTGTGGAGAACCTCATCTAACGGTGCCATAATGTCCACTTGTTTTATCCCCTCCCTAAGCCACGCCATCACTCTTTTGTTACTCCCAAAATTTTCATTGTACCATCCCCTAACCTTGGTCCCCACGGGCCTCAATTTTGTAGATACCGGATCATGCCTTCTTTCATCCCATGCTTCTCTGACAACAGCCTCACTTTCTTTTTCTTTAGCCCACAATAATTCAAATTTTGCTCTCTTTCTTGACTTCTTATTTTTCTATGCCTCACACGTCTTTTTGGTACATACTAAAATTGGGCAGTGATCAGATATTGAAGCTTCCGAGTGTTTGATTTCATGGCTAGGAAATTTGTCAACCCACCTTTTATTGCCAAGTCCACTATCAAGCCTCTTCCTTACACTATTGACCTGGTAATTTCCCCTCTCCCATGTAAACCAACTCGCACAACACCCCAAGCCTTCAAGTTCACAATCCTCCAAAGCTGTCCTAAACTCAATCATTTGTTTTTTAGGTCTCAATACCATGCCCAATTTTTCGTGACTCCTCAAAATTTCAGTGAAGTCCCCACAACAGAGCCATGGATCATCTGACTATCTTTCTAAGTGCCTCAGTAAATCCCAAGTTTCATTCCTTCTCCTCGTATCAGGTTCACCGTAAAATCCCGTCACTCTCCACTTACCTAGTTTTGATCCATCTCAATTTCATGTCGATATGATGCGTTGACAGATTGCGTAGATTAAGCTCTATTTCCTCTTTCCACAATACTACTAGACTGTCTCTACTTCCTTAAGCACTCCGCGCAATACAACCATACATACTACATCTCCTTTTTATTCTTTCCATTTTCTTCTCATATAATTTTGTCTCACTTAAGAAAATCACATGGGGATCTTGCCTCTTCAAAAGATCTCGATGGACTCGAACTGGGGTGGTTGTTCCCGGCAGGATTGGTCACCAGTCTCCGGCAATACCTGTTATATTCCATCTGCTCTTTCCCTATCCTTTTTATTTTTCTTGGTTTGGACATCAACCTCCATTAAATCCTTTTCCCTGGTAGTATTTTTCCTTTTACCAACCACGAATTGTAACTCCACTTCCCTTTTGCTAGCTAGTTATGCCCTTGCCCTTTTCTTCCACGTGTTTTCTAGGCTGATTGTTATTTACACTTTTATTCTCTTTGCCATCCTTCGTTGCCACACCGTCTAACGAGCTGTCCACTTTATTAGCCTCTATAACATGCAGGTCAACCCCATTTTTACTATTCCCGTTTTTGCGAGTATTTTCTTTTCCCAACCCATAAAACGTACCCCCTTAATTCCCTATTTGCATCCTCTTGCCCCTTCTTCTTTATTTGCGTTCCAGTTGTCCCTTTCCTAATTCCACGTTTTGGATCCATTAATTTTTGGATCCTAATTCGCGAAATTTTTTATCCCGAGAAGAAAGTGTGATCCAAATAATTTTCTTCCATTTTCAAGACATTTCATATTCAAATTCATTTATTTAGTTGAAAAAAATTTATGTATATTAATTATTATATAATTATCATATTCTCTTTGATATATTCATTTTATTTTATTAATAATAAATATCATAATAACAAATGATGCCTTTAATAATAAAAAAATAAATATTTTATTTGATTGTTGTTTTAATTTATAAATCATTATCATAATTAATAGGGTGAATTTTATTTAGAAAAAGATCAATTAAGGCATTTGATACTTTGAATGCTTTAATTGATCTATTTTAAAATTTTAGCATTTCTTCAATTAAGGTGTTTGTGTAATCAAGCGCCTTAATTGATTTGTTTTATAATTTTAAAAACATATCAATTAAGGCATTCAAAGTACCAAATACCTTACTTGATCATTTTTAATACTTATAATTAATGGTTTTGAAAATGATCAATTTTTTTATGATATTTGTCTATTAATTTAATCAAAATAATTATTTTTATAGATCAATTAAGACGTTTTGTATACAAACACCTTAATTGATCTAATTTATAAATTATAAAATTAATCAATTAAGACATTTGTGTAAAGAAATACCTTAATTGATATTACTAAATTTATAGTTTAGATTAATTAAGGCGTCTCTATACCCCGAACTTTCGATTCTTCTTTTGGGTAGGGCTCGTGTGGATTGTGATGGATTGATACGTGATAAAGACATATTCAATTCCTAATTAATGGTTAGACATTATGCAACAATATTAATATAGTAAATCTAAAGCCCATCAAGGGAATCAATTAAACAAATACATATAGAGAGAAAATAAAGAAGTGTGTACTCAAAATTATAATATACATTGAACATTCAAGAATAAAAAAATATCATGTAAATATATATTGAACATAGATATAAAGCAAATTTTACACTCAATCATATGGTACATAAATCAAATAAATTGAGCAACGTTATAACATACAAAACATTTCTATAATGTTCTTATATTCGAGATTGCAACCAATGGTTGAATATCTTATTAGTTGATTATCTCTAACCTAAGTCCAAAAATCAGATGGCTCAACATGCATAATCAAATCTTGATGTTTCAAATTCATATGATTAGCTAATACTCCATTAGCAACATCACCTTTAATAGGGTCAAAAACCATCTCGGATCTAATAAAATTATAGAGAAGGTAACAAGTAGAAATTATTCTACAATATGTCTTTATTGAATAAAATGACTTCTCTCTTAAAATCATCTATCTAGCTTTCAATATACCAAAACATTTCTCAATACAATTTTTTGCTTGAAAATATTTCATATTGAAGTATTCTTATGAGATTGTTGGTTGGAGCCCTACCCTATAGTCACTAAAATGGTATCGTTGACTTCTATAAGCTGCCAAGAAATATTTCCCATTTGTGTATTCGATATTACACAAATAGTAATTACCTATTACAGTGAAACAATATTAATAATATGAAAAAAAAAAGGTGTTTCATTATAAACATAACACAAACATAATAAAAATAATAACTTGAAGGATCTTCAACCCATTCTTACATGTAATGGCATTCCTTAGCATTCTGCCATTTGCTACAGAACCTTTCCATTTCAATAGAACATATATGAATTGTATATATAGGGTGCAAACACCAAGGACATTGGTAGTAATTTTATTTTTTTGAGTCATGTATCTAGGCCTATCAATTATGTTTACATTGACTTTGAAGTATGTCCCCTCTAAGGCACACAAACAATCCTTGAACCATTTTCATTTATTATCTGTTGAATTTTTTAGTCTTAGTTCAAGTTTTTTAAACAACAACGTATGCAAGTCTTAAAATAGAATTCAACATAGAATGAAATTGTCTACTAATCGTCTCCTTAGATCAGGCCACTTAATGCTTTATAACCTTATTTTTTGTATGATGGACCATGATGTGGAGGAAGCTAATAACTAGTTCTTTTATTGACGTATATTTAGATGACTGTATCCGTTTTTTGTTTTAAGCAAATAATATAATTTTGTGAAAACTCTTTTGTCTATTCTAGTATTATCTACACATTATCTATCGCTCTAAAAAATCATTACATTTAAGTTTTACTTTCTAATATATAGCCTATCATAAGATGTTCTACCATAAGATAGTCTACCATAAGATAGTCTATGTCATTTTCTAATATTCATGTGTAATAAAGTTATAACAACAAAACGTAATATAAGTAAAAAAGTCTCTATCTGGTTCAAACGAATCATTAGCATTGTAACCAATTGCATCTTTGTTCATAGTGATAAATCAACCATAACTATTTAGAAGACAAAATCTTGTTAAAGTTGAAAACATAAATGGAAGGCAAATCTTGGCACATTGTACATGGTACATGGAATCTATCAAACATCATCAAAGAAAATATAAATCAGCAGCAAAACATTTATGGATTAAGGAGCTAAAACAAATAAACCACAAAACAAATTTGATATATCAAAAACAAAAATCTAGATCTAAACATCTAAAAATATGAAACAAAAAAAAAGAAAATATTGTAATGCAACAAATAGTACAGATAAGATAAATAGGTATCAAAAAGTATACAAATCATTTTTTGTAAAAATGAAAATAAAGTTAATAGGTAGAAGATTAAATGAGAGATGTTTAAGCTGAAGTTGGTTAAAAGAGAATAGTATTTACGTTAAGCTAAGATGTGTTAAAATCAAAATTAGAAACATATTGATTATTGAAACATAATTAAGACATCAAATAAGGCATTTTTTTATATAAAAACGCCTTATTTGATGTATAAAATATAAGTTCTTCTACTTCACGATTAGATATTATAGCGTTTATATTGTCAGAACATTGTTTTTAAGAGGGAAAACAAAATCTTAATATGTGGTAATTAAGACGTTTGTGAGAAGAAACATTTTAATCGATAACCAATTAAGGTGTTTTTTTAGAGAAAACATCTTAATCGATGGACACTTCAATTTTTGTCAAACTATGATTGAAAATCATTAATATCATAACATAATCTTTAAGACAAAAAAAATTTAATAAATTATCAATTAAAGTGTTTGATTAAACAAATGCATTAATTGATGCCTTTGTCAATTAAGATGTTTTAATGAAGAAATACCTTAATAGCAACATAAAATAAAAAAAAAAATGCATATTGTTTATATAATTATTTACAACTGAATTTCAGTTATTTTCAGACTTACTTGTTAAAAGGGTAATAAGTATATGATAAATTTTTTATTCAAGTTAAAGTTTAAAATAAGATAATTTTTTCTTTCGAAAATTTAAAATACTACAATGAAATATATGTTTTTATTTTGAGATTTTGGATATTATTAAAAATTTAATTTTTTTTTAAAATTAAATTATCTTGAACAAAATATAAAAATCAAATACCTATAATCAAAATTAAAAAAAAAATTTATGAATTCTTTCGAATCGAACACTTTTAAAATGCCAATTATAGCATCTCTATTGAAGGGGTCGGTCGTGAGCAATTTTCCAACCAGCCAGTTCCTTTCCTCCACCACTTCTGCGTTATCCAGTTGACCTTCCACTACCACACTATCCATTTCCTCATCGTTTAACTTTAGTCTCCTCCATAGGATTTCGACATCTTCCTCCATGATTACTTCCTGACTCCTTGAATCTGTAGAATATACAGCCAATGCAAACTTAAAGAGTAACAACCCTAAGAAACTTTGAGGAGAAACAGACTCTTTTACCAGATAATACTTGAGACTTCTCTTACAGGTCAGAAGAGGCTCAGAATATAAAATGAAAACATGTTAAATTGTCTTGGAGAGTGTACTTGAATTTTCCTTTTTATTTTGTTACCATAATAAAAATTGCATGGTTATCCACAAACTACGTGGCGCATCGAATAATTCCCCTGAAATTTACTCTCAACATGAAAAAATAAAATTAAATAAAATGGATTCCGACATCCATGTGTCGAATTATGTGCTACAGTTATGAGGTGATTCTCTTCTCTCATTCATCTTCACCCACAATCCCTCAAATCCTCCCCATCACTCACCGTTCATCTTTGCTGATTCAAGATTAATTGAATCCTACGGTTTAGAACAGAAGCTTTAAAATATTATAATAATTCATTAGCTGGGGATTCCTCTTATGAAATATAAAAAAATTCCATTTTTCTCTATATATTCACCTGAACACTCACAGAGGAACACCTTACTCCTACGACTCACTTCTTTCTCTTTAATTGTATCTCAAACTCTTTTCTTTGCGGTGGCCGGAGGATTGTAGGCGTTGAAGGTGATGGGGGCGGCAGTATTGTCGGAGCTGGCGACGGAGATCGTTTGCTAGTATGCGCCGTGATTGGAATAGCTTTCTCGTTGGTGCAGTTGTTGATGGTGTCGCGCGTGAAGCTCACCTCCGAGCGGCATGCGTCGGGTGGGTCGGCGAATAGTAACAAGAACGGTTACAGTGATGACTTGTTTGAGGAAGAGGAAGGGATCAATGACCATAGCGTCGTCACCAAGTGCGCTGATATCCAAAGCGCTATCTCTGAAGGTGAGATCTTTGGATTTTGATATTAGATCTTAACCTTTTTTTTTTTTAAGATTTGTTTTGAGTAATGACCCAAAATTACCACAACCTTGACGTAGTATTATTAAAAATCACAAGTATTGAATGAAATAGTAAATGATTAGTAATATTAACGCTCAACTTCATTCTTTTTTGTTGAAATTTTAAATCTTTAATTGTGTTAAAAGTTTCTTTCTACCATTGCAACCTTGCAAGGTGATACACAAAGTGGTTTGAATTTAAAATTTCAATTTGGAGGTTCCCGCTTTTGTTGAAAATTATAGAATTTATCTCTTATTCTGTAGCTCAAGCAATGAATTTGTAAAAAAAAAAAAAAATTATATTCATCAGTTGAATCCTTCTGCTCTTGTTATTTGTTTCAATGGTAGATGCATGTTCTTTTCAATTCAAAGATTTGGTTGAATGTTACTTGCACACAAATCATTTTCTATATATAAAAAAAAATCTCAGGAGTTTTTGTCAGCTCTTGATGGTACAAATCAGTTCTGGGGTCTTCTATCACATCTGCTTTCCATCATTCACATTCAAGTTAGTTTTAATTAATTTTTTAATGGAATCTAAGATTAGACTTGGACGCAAGTTTGGAATGGAGTTATAACTGGGACAGGCTTTATCTATGGTGGTGCCGGAAGTGATATATTGTGTCATCTAAGTAAAGATTATTTGGCTTTATGGATGTTATTATCATTAGCCTCCCTTCCACATGTGCTGCTCATGGCCCATTTTTCCTTGTCTTCTTTTTCTTGTTTCCAATAATAATTGAGAACAGAATATTAGCATAGAATATTGCTGGTGGCTTTTTGATAATTGATACTTATTCATTGCTCCAACTTTTGTAATTAAAAAGGGAAAGATGCTAATTTAATGAAGATATTTTATTTTTTATGCTTATGGGCTTTTTTTTTTTTTTTTTTTTTAATTTTTGGAAATTGTAGCTCTGTCTTATGAACTTATTATATGCAGCTATTATTTTATTATCATTATTTGGAAGGGCCAAATTTTTTATGTCAGTATTGTATTAGAAATTTTCTTACTATTTCAGACCTCTAGTTAAATGATATAATACTATAAATAAAAAGGTGTTATTATCTTATATTTTTGTACCATATCCTATAATAAGTATATCGTTTTAACAATAACAAAATAATATAATATAATACCAGAACTATTTTTTTGGTAATTAATATATCTAAAATAACTTAATATGTCTTGTATTGCTATTACATCAATATATTTCAATAATAATTACAACAATGACAAAGATAATATATTAATAATTTAGGAGTAACATATTAATTAAAAATAATTATGGTATATTGATTTAAAAATAATCTATCTATTAATTTTAATAATTAAAGTATGAAAATTTTGTAAGACACTTAACCTGATACATTTAAGTATGATATAATAGTAGTACTATATTTTGTAATTAATATATAAAAAATAACAATAAAATTATATTATAGTCTTGTAGTACAATGAAATTTATGAAAAATAATATATTAATAATTTATTATTTAATAGTAATTATAATATATTTATTTAGGAATAATCTATCCATTAATTCTAATAATAAAAATATTAAAATTTTCAAAGATGCTTAACCAGATACATTTAAGGATGCATGTATGTGTTAATGCTTTTGTTGCCTTTGTATATGCAAATGATTTTCAATTGCTTGAACTATATGAAAGGTGCATTCATTAGCTTTTCTGGTACTAAAGAGTAAAAACTTGTTGCTCTTGGCCAAGTTTTATAGTTAGTTTCATGCAAAAGTCAGTTCTTTAGTTTATGGTGGTACATTTTTTTTTTCCTGCATTTGGCGTGATTGTAAGATTTATTTTACGATTTGCTGTTGTTTATTCACTTTTACATATTCTTTAATATCGTCTCTTTTCCTAAACTATTGGTTTTTGTTTCTATCCTGATGTATCAGTGATGTTAAGAGTTGGTGTGTCCTGTTGGTGGCTGCTTTGCAGTTTTCTATGTAAATGAACCCAAGATATATTTATTGTTCATGATGGTTGTGCATGTTATGCTCTTTTTTGCACGTGTAGTCAATAACAGTACTTTAATTGATATGATTTACTATTGACAGTCCCTTGTTTATGGCTATGATTATCTATGTTAATTAATCTGTTGATGTATGGGTGCAACAGGTGCAACATCCTTTCTTTTTACTGAATATCAGTATGTTGGCATCTTCATGATTGCTTTTGCTATCCTGATTTTCCTTTTCCTGGGCTCTGTTGAGGGCTTCAGCACAAAGAGCCAGCCTTGCACCTATGATAAGGAGAAGACGTGCAAACCAGCTCTTGCCACCTTCATCTTCAGTACTGTATCCTTCTTGCTAGGTGCATTCACCTCTGTTCTTTCTGGGTTTCTTGGGATGAAAATTGCTACCTATGCCAATGCAAGAACAACCTTAGAAGCAAGAAAGGGTGTTGGAAAGGCTTTTATTATTGCATTTAGATCTGGTGCAGTAATGGGTTTTCTACTTGCAGCAAATGGTTTGTTGGTGCTTTACATTGCCATCAATCTATTCAGGCTGTACTATGGTGATGACTGGGAAGGCCTTTTTGAGGCTATAACTGACTATGGTCTTGGGGATCCTCTATGGCACTCTTTGGAAGAGTTGGTGGTGGTATCTATACAAAGGCTGCTGATGTTGGTGCTGATCTTGTAGGAAAGGTTGAAAGGAACATTCCAGAAGATGACCCAAGAAACCCAGCTGTAAGCCAAATTATTCTTTTGGAATATATTTATTCCGTGTTAGTTATAGGCTTGTCAATTATCTTTCCAGAAGTAATTATTCTCTTACTCAGACCCCTAACCGATATAATTTTTTTATCAATCAGGTAATTGCTGATAATGTTGGTGATAATGTTGGGGACATTGCTGGTATGGGTTCCGATCTATTTGGCTCGTATGCTGAATCTTCCTGTGCTGCTCTTGTTGTTGCTTCTATATCCTCCTTTGGAGTAAACCACGAGTTCACTTCCATATTATATCCTCTTCTCATTAGTTCTGTGGCCATTCTTGTCTGTTTGATCACAACCCTATTTGCTACTGATTTCTTTGAAATCAAGGTTGTCAAGGAAATTGAACCGTCTTTGAAGAAGCAGCTTATTATCTCCACTATACTTATGACCGTGGGAATTGCAATGTTACTTGGATTGGTGTGCCATCTTCCTTCACTATTTACAATTTTGGGGCTCAGAAAGTTGTTAAGAACTGGTAAGATTGCATGATTCTTATATATTGCAAGCATGTTATAAAAGTAGTGGCTCTTAAAATTTCCAGCTAGATGCATACTATAACACAGCTATGCTCCTAATTTTGTGAGATTTGGAAAGATTAAGATCTTTTACTCTCCCCAATTCTTTGTTATCTCTTAGTTGGGCTTGGGCTAATTAGTTTCTTACGATCAGCATAACATGAGAGAATTGAACTGATGTCGTTGTATCCTATTAACATAATATTATTATAAACTTCATAAAGAACTGAAGCAGAAGGTGGCATGCAGCATTTCTTGTCTAGCATCCTGTTTCTCATGTCTTGCTTTCATTTTGCTCAGAATACAGCCACTAAAATGATTTTGATTTGCAGGCAACTATTTTTATGTGTGGGTGTTGGTCTCTGGGCTGGACTTATAATTGGTTTTGTTACCGAGTACTACACCAGTAATGCTTACAGGTATTAGAAACAATGCTTCGATTTATTATCTGTAGCAGTGTTACATCAAATTTTCTATCTTGATCAATCACATCCTGTATTTGCAGCCCTGTGCAGGATGTTGCTGATTCCTGCAGGACAGGAGCAGCCACCAATGTTATATTTGGCCTTGCTTTAGGATACAAATCTGTTATCATTTCAATTTTCGCCATTGCAATTAGCATTTTTGTTAGTTTTAGCTTTGCTGCCATGTATGGAATTGCAGTTGCTGCCCTTGGAATGTTGAGCACCATTGCAACTGGGTTGGCGATTGATGCTTATGGTCCCATCAGTGACAATGCTGGAGGCATTGCTGAGATGGCTGGCATGAGCCATCACATTCGTGAGAGAACTGATGCTCTTGATGCTGCTGGAAACACTACTGCTGCCATTGGAAAGGTACTGCATTCAACTATTTTCCTAGAGATTGTTCTTAGGAGAGTGATTTTAAGTTTTAAACTTGAAAAGTAGTTGCTTAATCATAGTATAGCATAAATGATGCATAGTTGAAGCTGTAACTACTGTGTTTACAGCTTATAGCAAGCATATTTGTTAGCAGATTGATCTCTTTAATGAGTTCTTGAACCCCAAATGAACTTGAGAGTGTTTGAATTCTATTTTATAATCAATCTAATCCACTTTGAGGTACTGTGCACTCATACTGCATTGCAATTGTGTATTTATGTCCTTTCATTGTTTTCCTAGTTAAATTAATGTCTCTTTTTACTATGCCAAACTACTCTCTCTCTCTCACTCTCTCCTCTGGCTCAACATCCTTAACTACTGGTCATTTATATTTGATGTATTATTCTTATATGTTTCCAGGGATTTGCTATTGGGTCAGCAGCATTGGTCTCATTGCTCTATTTGGTGCCTTTGTGAGCCGTGCAGCTATCTCAACTGTTGATGTCTTGACCCCAAAGGTTTTCATTGGTTTAATAGTTGGTGCCATGCTTCCCTACTGGTTCTCTGCCATGACCATGAAGAGTGTAGGAAGTGCAGCTTTAAAGATGGTTGAGGAGGTTCGCAGGCAGTTCAATGCTATTCCTGGTCTCATGGAGGGTCATGCCAAGCCTGATTATGCTACCTGTGTCAAAATCTCGACTGATGCCTCTATCAAGGAGATGATCCCTCCTGGTTCCCTTTGTTATGCTTACTCCCCTGATTGTTGGAACTTTCTTTGGTGTTGAAACTCTTGCTGGTGTCCTTGCTGGCGCTCTTGTTTCTGGTGTTCAGGTAAAGAAATTTAAAATTCCTTTTTGGTTTATTTGTCAATGGTAATTGTGCAAACTGTAAGGATTTTTTTTTTTTGTAAACTACTCGTGAGAGCTTGATGGATAGTGGTTGGAAAGAGGTCGAATTTTAAAATCATTGATTATGGTTTCTCAATGGACTTTGTTCCTTGACAGATTGCAATTTCTGCTTCCAACACTGGTGGGGCATGGGACAATGCCAAGAAGTGTATTGAGGTAAATACTTTTGTGAGAAATTCAAGATAACTTTTTCTAACTTTCAGTGTGCCCTTTATATCATTGAGTGATATATATGTTTTCACTGTCAGGCTGGTGCCTCAGAGCACGCAAGGACCCTTGGTCCAAAAGGATCTGATCCTCACAAGGCAGCTGTCATTGGTGACACTGTTGGAGACCCGCTCAAGGATACCTCCGGCCCTTCACTTAACATCCTCATCAAGCTTATGGCAGTTGAGTCACTTGTGTTTGCTCCCTTTTTTGCCACTCACGGTGGCCTACTCTTCAAGATCTTTTGGAGAGTGGATGACAGAAACACACCGGGGAGTGGAGCTTGTTACCGCATCTTAGCTTCCCCGGATAAGAGTGTTTGTTGGTCCCATTCACCCGTTATATTTAGTTACTGTATCCGTCCATCCTGCCTGTTATAGGGCGTTTTTTCCAAGTCATTACTATTTTTGATGGGCTGATAATGATGATAACTAAGATGGGTTAGGACGACGGCTGAAAATGCTTCATTGGTATCATCGGAGATGGGTTAGCTTAATTTTGAAATTTTGTAATCTAAAAATCTTTTTTCCACCATTTATTCCAAAGAGTATTGTGGAGTCTGGTGTCTGATGTCTGGTCTAAAGTTATTGATGATTTATTTTTGCATTAAGCATTTGATTCAATAATTAATCTTAAAAAAAATGATCATCACAACCTGAAGCCTACATGAACGTATGAAAAATAATATCCACATCAATACTCCCAACTCCATTCAAACCAATTTAATTCGTGAGATCAGTTTCCCAAAAGATTCAAGAAAGAGAAGGAAACAATCACAAGAAAGAAAGCTACGCTGCCAAAAGTCAAGAAGCAAAATGTCAGAAAAAAAAAAAAAGCGCAGAATAAGAAAGGAGAAGAGGAGCTGGGTTGGATGAACTCGGAAGATATATCTTCAACAGCTACCTACAATTACAGTGTGGTAATTTCCATTGTTAGGATTTTCAATGATGCCTTGAGAATTGAAAGAGTAAATTCTTACGTTCGTCATACAATGAAGCCAGCAGACAGAGGGTCGACCAAATTCCCAACCTGAATTTAATTTCACCAACCAAATTGTGAAACCAGGAATTTCAAACGGAAAATCTCATGAGGTCAGTCGAGCTCATGGCTGAGAACATTTAATCATTTATCACACGGGGTCTCATTTTTCAAGATTATTGATTGAGCCATGACTTTGGCCAATGACCAATCGCAGAAGAAAAATAAGAAAAATTTTAAAGTGATCCAACCGATGCCAACCCCTAAATCAACCGAAGTTGTCAGTATTGAATTAGATAATATTTCGATTTTTTTAAAAAAATATAGTATATATTGATATCAATTGTTTTGAAAGATTATTTCGGATATTTTGATTTAGTACAAATATATTTATAGGCATGCATAAACTTATAAATTATAATATTATTAATAAATCACAAAATAAATATATAATATATTCAAATTAAATAAATAAGTTTTAAAACATAAAAAATAATATTATAAAATTTTTATGATATTTTTAAACATTTAATCTGATCATATGATATTTAAATAAGTATTTTTATATAAATATTAAGATAAAAATAAAAAGATAAAAAAAATTAATCAAAGCTTTATGATTGTTAAACTTTATAAAAAGAGTATAATTATTTTCTTAAAAAAATTAAAATACTTATAAACTTTGATTTGAAAAAATAAAATATAAAATTATAAACTTCGGTTTGAAAAAATAAAGTATATAAAAAAAAGTTAAAATAAAAAAAATCAACTTTTAAAAATTATTATGTCAATTAATTTTATTTTTATTAGGTTAAAAATAGTTAAATAATCAAAGATAAATTAAAAATTACAAAATATATTTCATATTCATGTATCAACCTAAACATGTTATTTCACCAAAATTCATCGAAATAGGTTGAAACTAACGAAAACAACCATGTTATCCAATATTAAGTCTGGTACGAAAAATTATCTTTAGATGTATCATATTTTGATATAACTAAAGCATACATGTCGGTATGATTGGTACAAAACGAAATTAACAATTATAATACCAGCTCTTTAATCTCCCAAACAAAAAAAAAATTTAAATTCCAATTGCCCTAACATACATAGGGGAAACAAATTCAAATACCATTTTTGAGTTTTTTTTTTTCTTTTTTTACTCTCTTTGCTAATTTTTATTGAATTTTCTAGTCAAATAAATTTAATTTTGATAATTATTTTAATAAAATCATAAAATTAAAAATTTTAAAAATAAAATTTATAAAGTCTCAATTTCAAAATTTTCAAAAATTTCAAAAATAAATATTTTTGAGTTTTAATTTAATATATTATTTTAAAAAATAATAATCAAAATTGATTGACAGAAAATCTTATAAGATGAAACGGAGGATTATCACTTAAAGCAATTGCAAATTTACTCTTTTTTTAATCCCTAAAACAAATAATAAAATCTTTGCATATGTTCTAACCTAAATTCTTTTCTTTTTGGTACATGATCTAACCTGAATTCATATGACTTTATAAGTATCGAACTACATTAAACCCGACTACCCAGCAAAAAAAAAAAGTTTAAACCAATAATAAATGAAAAAATTAGTAAAATTTCATTCAAAAATAAAATTGAGTTTGTAAACAAAACTAACAAAAAATTCCATGCAAGCTAAATAACGTGGTATTACAAGCATCAAATCAGAATATACAAAAAATTAAAGCTTTACTTACTTTTGAATTGGAGGCTAATCTAACAAAAAAGAGCCTTTGAATTTTATAACTTTCTTTAGATAAGTTTTTGTATTTTAATTACATCTAAAAAAGTTTTTAAATTTTAATTTACATCCAAATAAATCAGTAACTTTTAATTTATACCTAAATAAACTGTTAATATAAATCAATTTTTTTAAAATAAAAATTTATTTGAATACAAATTAAATAATAAGAACTTATTTGAATATAATAAAAATATAATGGGTTGTTTAAGAAAAATGAAATAATTTAGGAGCTTTTTAGTATTTTAGTCTAATTAATAATATTTTATTAATAAAAAGAAGCTGCAGAAGAAAAAAAAAAGGCTAAAATATGAAAAAAGTCTTTGAAGTATTCAAAATAATCTAATTAAGTCCTTATATTATTATTTCATCTAAATCAACTTCTCAACTTTTCCTTTCTACTATATAAGTGCTTCTATCCTTAAATTAATGATACTTAGCATATTTTAAGACATGTGAATAATAATATGAAAAAAAAAATACACATCTAACATAAGAAAAATTTTTAAAAATGGTTTAAAATTTTTTTATTAATTGATATCATAATTAAAAATAATTATAGAAAATAATAATATATAAAATTATTAAAAAATGTTTATATTTATATGAACATTAATAGAAATGATTAATTATTTGATATCATGATTGAAAATAATTAATATAAAGGAAATGTATATAAGTAAAATCATTATTTATTACTAAAAGAAAATCTTTATTTGTAAAATTATTAAAAGAGGAAATGTTTATATTTATATGAAAATTAATAAAAATGATTAATTATTAAAAGAAAATCTTTATTTGTAAAATAAATAAAAGAGGAATTGTTTATATTTATAAGAAAATTAATAAAAATGATTAATTTGATACCAAGATTGAAAATAATTAGTGAAAAAGAAATGTATATATATTTAAAATTAATAAAAAGAAATATCTGTATTTATATAAAAATTACAAAATTATTTGAATTTCTTTTTCATTAATTTTCGTACAAATACAAATATTTCTTTTTTTATTAATTTTATATATAGACATTTCTTTTTTATTAATAAATAATAACAATTATTTATTATTGTAAACACCTAATTTGTTCAGATTTATCGAAATAAGTATTAAATTGCATTCCACTTTGATATGTCAAATTTAAACTTATTTGGGCATTTTGATTATATTTACCATATTTTGAGATTAATTATTATACATGTATATATTTTATTATTTATTTAAAAAATTAAAAATAAATTAAAAATAAAAAAAAAGAGAAGTGAAAAAAAAATTAGGCAAAAAAATCTTGAACTATCGAAAATGTTGAAAGGCTAAATTTGGCCTTTCAATTCTTCCACCCTACAGCCACCTACCAATTTCCTAATCCCAAAAAATAATAGATTTGATCCTTGAAAATTTGGGATTCATCTCGATTTAGCTCTTCAAATAGAGTTGATCTTGTAGTCAAAGAGAATGGAGTTCTTTTAAAAGAAAAATTTTTAGAAGTCAATTTTTACAAAAAAAAAAGACTACCCAAAACCAAAAAAGTTAGTCTTCAGCCAAAACCACCCTTAAATTGTGAAGCACTACTGCCCCAAGCTAACTTTCACTGCCATTACCAACACCAATACCCTCGAAAGCCACCACTAACCACCAAAACAAAACCCTCTCCTAAATCACTAGCTTCTACCATCAACCTTCACTGCCAAATTGATAAAGAACCTCATCTTCATCAACAACTTTTCAAACAACTTGAAACCAAAATTCCTCTTCCCTTTTATCAAAAATCAATAAAAAAAAATCACAATCCTCACAATTAGTGAGGGACCCAAAAAAAAAAATAATAATATAAGGTGTTAAGCCAAAAAGGAAACAAAAAAGAAAAATGATTGGAGAAAGAAAAAGAGAAAGGGCTCTCGGATGGGGAGTTGTTTGGCAAGAAGAGGGAAAAAAAGAAAAAAATAAAAATAAAAAGGGAAAAATAAGAAGGGGAAAAGGGAAAAAAAAAGAGAAGAGAGAGCCGATGGTAAAAAAAAAAGAGAGAAGAAGAGGCATCAGTGTCGATAATAAAAGAAAAGAGGAAGGGGAAAGAAGAAATAAAAAGAAATAAAGGGAAAAAAAAAGGATATGGTTTGACTTTTCAAACCTAATCTTTATAATGGAATGAACTGAGTCTATTATGATCCATCATACCAGCCCATCTTGTAACCTGATCCAGTAACCCATTTAGTCGACCTAGAAATCATTTTAGGCTTTAGCACCAAAGATTCATTGGGTATACATTCTTCCTCCTTGTCATTTTCTTACATGTTTATTTATTTATTTTTATCTCATATATATATGTATTAAAATAAAAATGAATATTTTAGAAATTAAAAATTGTGAATATTTGTGTTAGTGTTATATATATATATGTATATATATATAGATAGATAGATTATAAGGGAATAATTATTATTGTTATTTAGAAAATAAAATATATGATAACAAGAAAAAAATAAATAAAATGGTAAAATACTAATAAAGTCACAAGTGGTGATTTTATTGATAATTTCGAATTAATGAAATTTTTTTAAACAATTTACCAAAAGGGATGATTTTATTGAAAATATTCATACAAAGAAATTTTTAAAAATATTCTAAAGGTGTTGGAAATATTTTAGAATTTTTCAAACATAAAAATAATCACAATAATATTCATTTTGAATAAATAGCAAAATAAAATAAATACATAAAGAAAAAATATAACAATTGTAGACACATGTTTTTGTCTGGGGCATGCGATCAATTTCTCGATTGTGAATTTCACATGACTTGTCGAGCCTCAACAGTGAACTTCACCAGGATTGTCGAGCTTTGAAAATGTTCATGTTTGGGCTTTGGGCCAAATAATTGTTAATTAAAGGTGGGCTTTAGACCCAATATTTTTATTTTTATTTTATTATTTTTATGTTTTATTCATTTTATTTTTATTTTTCCTTTAAATTTGGTTGTTTTCAACAATAATACTGAAAAAGGAAAAAAAGGAAAGTAAATCGATAGTTTGGCTTTGGGATTTCAAGTAAGAATCAGGCAAAAATTTTCTATAGGATTTGAGACTAAAATCACGTAGTACTGGACCATAATCAATTGTGACAAAATCCCTAGATTTGAGCTTGGATTAATTCTGTTTGAGCCTTAAAATCAATGCTAAAACATGCTATAAATAGGACACTAAATCATATAGAAAAGGTAGAGTAAGGGTTTTGGGTTTTGCTGCTGTTTGGACGAATATGTTTTTTGGATTAGTGGATCTTTTGAATGTTTCTAGGTTTGATTGAAAAGTGAAACTATTTGGAATCCTTTAAAAAAATATGAAAAATAGGTGAGTTTCTAGAAAAATTTGGGTTTTGGAAAGAACACATGAATTTTTTTGGCAAGATTTGAAGTTTCTAGCCCAGTTTTAGCCAATTTTTCAAACATGGATGATCAAATCTAATTTTCAACGACTAGATATGGGAATCGTAGAGAGAAGTAAGAGAGAAAAATGAGCTACAGAGAGGGGTTGAGGCAGGTCTGAGGAAAAACGAAAGACTTTGCCTTTTATACGACATCAAAACAACATCATTCTGGAGGCCTTAGACTTGCGTGCTGACTTGCACTCCAGACTTGACCCGATTGTAGGTTTTTTTTTCATTTTATATTTTTATTTATTTTATTTTTCTAGAATTTCTTTAATTTCATTTATTTTCATCATCATCAACATCATTATTATAATACTTATTTTTACATTAAATAATTTATTTTAAATACTTTCAGGAATTTCATTTTAAAAAATAATAAAAATGTTTCTAAAATGAATTCATGAATCCTACCAAACTATTGAAGGATTCCTTATGAATTTAAATTTTTTTGTGAATTCTACTAAACTATTAGAGAATTTCTTAAATCGATTTTTTTTAAAATCTATTATTAATAAAATATTTTGTATTTTATCTTACCAAACTATTGGAGAGTTTGCATCTTAAATTAAATCTTACCAAATTATTGAAAGATTTAATATATTTTCTAAAAGAAAAAATCTTATAATAAAATCTTATCAAATTATTGGGAGATATGCATCAGAAAAAATCTTACTAAACTATTAAAAGATTTTACTGATTATATCTTTAACTAAAATTTAAACGAATTCAATGACGGAGTCTCTTTAGGGTGGAACAGTAGTCTCTATGAATACTTCTGAAGTGAAAAAATTATCTTAAATTGCTACCAAACTAGTGGAGTAATTTTAAGATTGAGTTTCAATATTAAATATTTTAGTAAATCATAAATATGGTTAAAGCTTGGATAATTTGAAATCAAACTAGTACCAACCTTTGGATGGGTGCTGTGAGGGTGCTATAACCTTTCTTACGCATAACCATACTATTGAATCTAAAATTTGATTTTGTGGACTAAAATCTACTACTTAAAAATACCTAAGTCAATCTTGAAACTTTTTTTTAAATAGGACAGAATCGATCAGATGGTCAATCACATCTTAACAAAAAAAGATTGGTGGTGACTCTTTAATCCATGTCTAGTGTAGATTTACGGATCTATGTGTTATGACAGTTTGGTGACTCTATTGATGATGATCGAAAGTCAGGCCAGTAAATGATTTCTTGTTATCCAAGCCTAATCTAATAAATTTGAAAAAAAAAATTCTTTTTTTTTTTATTTATATTTTATTTAGCTATTCATTTATTCATTTTCATATATCTATCATTCATTTGCATATGCATAACATGAGCTCTACACTCAAGTGCTATCCCTTAGGAAGAAGTAAAGTCCCAACACTTTTATGAGATTTTATGTCTCTGCATAGGCTAGCAAAATACTCCCACTCAAATTGAACATTTTCTGCTTGTAGCCTATAACGGGTAAAGATTGGAGTGGCTTACTAGTCTATGATGGATGATGATGTAAGAAACAATTTGAAATCTTTTTAGAAATGATCCAAGATACATATAGTTAACCTTATGAGCTTAACCTATATGTAGAGCCATGTCTTTTCACCCTTTATAGTTAATCCAAAATTTAGAGTCATGTTGTTATTGCATTTTACTGGTGCTTATCCTTTATTTTATATTGAAGTGCTAATCGATTTCTTGTTAGCTTTTCTTTTTGTGCATATTTATAAACATACATACAGATTGCATATTATTCCTACCTTAAAAATTCTTCAACAAAAGCTTTCATGGAACCCATAGAACATCAAGTTTGCACCTCTTTCGTATTTTTCAAATGTGATTCACCCATGAATGTAAAGATAGAGTCAAAAAGGAAATTGTAAAAAGAAGAAGATTGTTTACGGCTTGGTTATGCCTCTACTTTACCTAAGAAAGTTTGACTGCTCTTTAAACAAAACGATCTGAAAGACTTATTAGACATATGGAATAACATGGTTCTTTCAATGCAGCAAGTTTTTTGTCAGAAGTTTGAGCATGTTGCATATCTCTTATTAGTGAAAGTTGAAAACTCACTCATTAAGGTGATGGTATAGTTTTGGGATCCCTCCTATTAGTGTTTCATTTTTAATAAAGTTGATTTAGTGCCAACTACAAAAGAGTGTTCGATTCTGGTGGGTGTGCATTTTCAGTATCTAGATATAATATATGTGAAGAAACAAAAGCTGAGAAATCATAAAAAGTTGGCTCATATTTTAGGGATAGAAAAGGAGCTTATAGATTCAGATGTCCAAGAAGAGGAAAGGCATAAAGGTATTCCATGAGAGTTTTTTTGAGATTTCATTATTAAACACCCTGATGATGACCAAAGAATAAATGTGTTTGCTTTAGCAATATATGGAATGGCAATTTTTTCCAAAGTTTTAGGCCATATTAAGATAGAAGTAGTGGATTTATTTAAGCACATTGATAGATGATGTAATCTTTCACTGGTGATATTGGCAAAAACCATCAGATCATTAAGTTTTTACAAATAGAATGATAAAGCACGATTTTTGAATTGCACACTATTATTGTATTTGTGGATAAAGAGCCATTTTGATTGCAAAAAGATTACTTTTTCCAAACTCTATTTTTGAAATCAAAAACCTATTAAGGAGTTTTGTGAGAGTGAATGGCTAAAAGCATAAACCAAGGAATGAGAATATTTATTGCTAAAGCTCACGACTTGTTAGGTGAAATGGCTAGTGCCATAGATGAGTCAAGAACCCCATGTTGTATTAATGTAGAGATAAGGTAGATGTTCCACTTTTAGGCTTATGGGGTCCAACATGCACAGTTGATGGTAAGGAGGCAGTATGAAGCTAAATAGTTCATTCCTATGACATACGAGCTTAGCCAATTTGACTATTTATATGTGGAACCTAAAATATTATAAAAAATTATAGTATAATCAAGGCTTAAAAGAAACCCAGGAGAGTGTGCCTTCGATTATTCACTAATAAAGTTACCCATGGGTATTTGGTGTGGAGAGCCAGAAAGGGCAAGAAGATTGCATCCACGGATCATTGCCAGTCAGTGAATTAAGGTTGTCAAGGTGCCTTCAAAGTTAGAATTTGCAATGAAAGAATCTAAAGTTGAGAAAGATAAATTGAAGCAAGAAATTCTAAGGCTTTAGGAAGAGAATAGATAGTGGAAAGATGAAGCAAAAAAGCTAGAAGTCTAAGTCCATGCAATTTCAAAGAGTGCGATACGTAGTTAAGGGATTGGCTAAACTTCATCGACAACATAAGAGATTAGAGGTTGAGAGCAAACTCAAAAGGCTATTAGAGAGTGTGACAAAGCTCTTACAAAATTGATGGAACTATGGCAAGAGCACAAAAGATTACACATACAAGTAAAGGCTAAAAAAATAAATATTGCTAATTTAACTTGTGAGAATGAAAAATTGAAAAGAGAATGTTCCAAAATAGAGGATGATTATATGAAAGCTTAATAAGAAAATGAGATGCTTGAAAGATATATCCAGATACTAAAACAAAGATTAAGTGAATAGGGGAATCATATCTTGGCATTCACAAAGAAGCATAAGGAGTTATCCTATCGAATGTGGTTTGGTAAAAAAGAAAGGCTAGAAAGGTAAAGGTACATAGAACATCTTGCAACCTAGTTAAGCAAAACGGTAATTAAGGCAGGAAAAATGATGGAAGGGGAAGAGACATTAAGAACTCTGGTTACACCAATAGAAGAGCATAGACAATAGCTGTTGAATTTCATTGAGCAGGTTAAAGATAAGTATGAATAAATCAAGCATTTTTACAAGTGAAAAGTATTAGATTTTATGTAAAATAGACTATTATGGAATAAATGAAAGTTTACTTTTGTTAAAATCTTTAAAAGGGCAAATATTTTTCTTATCTATGCATTGCATGGCATTCATTCATATTCATTTTTTTAGTCATGTTAGCTTATAACGAGATCACTAATTTTAGATTGTGGTATAAAGTTCAAATATAGCTCAACATCCATATAACACCCAGGCTCAAATTAAAAAAATGGAGCAAGATAATGCAAGCCGTGTTGAGAATTTGAAAAAAGCTTAAGAAAAAATCAAGGGGAATTGAGTGAGATCCTTAAAGCTTTGGATAAGATAAACAAGGGAAAAGAGTGGAGGAAGTTGTTTCATATGAAGTCATTGAGCCATTATATCCTCTAGGTTATAGTCCATATCAGATCCAATCTACTCAAAGCTTTCCATCGCAACAGCCAGCATTCTTAAGCTACAATTACCCAAGATTTCTTTTTGCACTTAGTCAAGGAAATGTTCGATCCAAATCCCTAATCTGGAAGAGACAAAGGAAAAATTGAAGATGGTTGAGTCCTTAGAGCACCCTAAAATTGATTACACAATGAATGTGATTGAGGAAAGATTGCGAGCTATAAAAGGCATCAATTTTTATGGTTTCATGGATGCCCCAAGGCTTTATTTGGTACTAGATGTGGTGATACCCCCAAAGTTTAAAGCATCAGAATTTGAAAAGTACGATAATACCAAGTGTCCTATCATATATGTCACGATGTATTATCATATGATGGCAACACACGCTAGTAATGAGAAATTACTCATGTATGTGCTTTAAGATAGTTTAACTGGGTCTGTTGCGAGATTGTATATCCAGTTAGACAAGGCTCGCATATAATCTTAGAAGGATTTAACTTGATCTTTCATCAATTAATACCATTATATTATAAATATAGCTCCCGATTGCCTTTCGTTGTAAAATATGAAGAAAAAATCAACTGAAAGTTTTAAAAGGTATGCTCAAAGGTGATGGGATATAGCAACTCAAGTGTAACTACTATTAACAGAAAAAAATAATAGTACTATTTGTACAGTGCTATTTGTAAGTATTCTAAAATCACCTTACTATGAAAAAATGATTAGAAATGTGATTAAAAATTTTGTTAACATGGTAATTTTGGGAGAGATCATTGAAAATACTAAAAAAAATGGCAAGCTTGAAGGGGGAGCTCTCTACTGCTAAGAGGATTCCTAAAAATAAGGAGAGTGAGGCTCAAGTTGTGGGTTGCAAAGGGCAGAAAATAAAAAACTACCCTTAATTCATTTATCCCACATATTATCCTACCATAAATCATGTTTCAGTGTCCCTTTATCAACTAGCTCCATGGCCTTCTTATCCATTCATTTACCAGCATGCATTTAGATTACCTGCCTACAATCTAAACACTTTGATTATAGCAAGGCCCTCTGTTTGTTTAACCAACCCAATGAATGGTACATGAGAGCCATGAAATAGCAAAAAAAAACCTATATTTGATCCTATTCCCCTGAGTTACATAGAATTGTACCAAGAACTCTATTAAAATCACTTAATTGCTCTCATCTCTGTAAAATCATGTGAACCTCTTAACCCAAGTGGTACGATATCACTGCCCGCTATAACTATCATTATAGGGTTACTGGCCATTTCATTAAAGATTACGCCTCTTTGAAATATAGGATGCAAAGTCTAATTAAAGAAAGGTTGATAAATTTTGATACCAACAAAAAAACAACACCAATGTCAATGGTAACTCATTACCTAATCATATAATCAATGCTTTAAACGAGGACAAAAAGGTATATAAAAAGAAGAGTGAATGAGATCAAAATGTCGTTCAATCATTATATGAGGCTTGATATGAGGCTAGAATGATACAACTGGTAGACCTATATATCTATTATGAGAGATGTGTCTCGAATAAAAAAATATAAGTATCATAGTGGAACTCTAAAGCATTCTATTGAAACGTGCAAACAGTTTCATAATAAGGTATAGAGGTTAATGGATTCCTACCAGAATGAGTTGTGCGAAGAAATAAAAGTCTTAAAAAGTGTTAAAGTGGTTATGATTGATAAGTGGGTGCTAAAGTCGATCATCATATTATGGTGAGAAGCCAAGATCAATCATAGATAAGTTTATTCCCGTTCCAGTGACTTTCAAGGTCTCAAGTCCATTCTTCTACAAGGATAAAAAGGTCGTGCCATGAAAGTATAGTTACAAAGTGATGGTTCAAAGGCAAGAAGAAATCATGCCTAAATCTGATACTGCCAACATAACTGGTGTAAGTGGTATAACAAGAAGTGAAAAATGCTATACTCCAGAGGCGTCAAAAAAGTGAAGAAAAAATGATGAAAAAACATATTCAACTAGAATTGATTCTAGGAAAAGATATCCTAAAATTTATGCCAAAAAAAAAAAGCTTGTGAGTTCTTAAAGTTGGTGAAACATAATGAGTACTCTGTGGTGAGTAATTGAACAAAATGTCAGCCAGAATGTCACTACTATTAAATTTAAAACCACACTGCAAAGCCTTATTGAAATTGTTAAATCATGCTTATGTAGCACATAACATGTTAATGGACTATGTGAATCATCTAGTAGGGAACTCGGTGGTGCCACATTATATAACCTTCAGTAATGATGAGATTCTACTTAAAGGTAAGGGAAGTACAAAGGCTTTGCATATCACTATTAAATGCAAGAGTCATATTGTAGCTAAAGTCCTTATTAATAATGGTTTGACTATTAATGTTATGCCTATATCTACTATGGCAGGCTACCTATTGATACATTCTACATCAAAAGTAATCATACAATGGTTCAAGCGTTTGATGGAACTAGTTGTGAAGTATTAGAAGATATTGAAATGCCTATGCAAATTGTACCATGTGTTTTCAACATAAAGTTTCAGGTTATGGATATTTCTTCATCCTACAATTATTGATTGGGTAGACTATGGATTCATATGGCTAGTGCCATTCCTTCCTCTCTATATCAAAAGGTTAAATTCAATATAAAAAATCAATTGGTGATTATGGTTGAAGAAGAGGACTTGTTGGTGACTCAACCGATAAATGCTCTATATGTAAAAGTCGTAGATGAATCGTTAAAATGCTCTTATCGATCCTTTGAACTTGTTAAGTGAAGGTCCTAAGTTTGGTAAAATCATGATCAATCGCATGATTAATAAAAGTTGGAATATTAGAGTTGGGCTACGTAAAAATCTGCAAGGGATAAAAGAACTACCGATAATTATAAATAATAGTGAAAAACTAGGCCTGGGATATGAAGTAAAAGGAATACGAAATGACAGGAAAGGAAAAAAGATGGTGAAAAATATGCCAATGGTTGTTCCCCACTTGTATGCAACTTTTAGTCTCAAAAAATACATGTACCCTAGAGCTAAGGAAAAGGTTAAAGAAGCTTTCATTGAACTTTTCATCCACATGATATGCAAAAACATTCAAAGGGAAGAAATATTGGTTTATCCATGCCCACCAAAATTTAAACTGAAAAATTAATGTGTCATCTAGATGCTTGCTATCTTGGATATTTTCTCAATGTCTTCAAATGAATATGACGAAAATCATGATAACAATCAATATTTAATTTTAAAAAATCAATTTAACTTTGATAAACTTGACACTAAATGAGACTCTGAAGAATACACTTTACCTCTAGATTTAATGAGATTAATTAAATAAGAAAATAAATCTATTGAGCCTTACAAAGAAGTTAACGAGATGATCAATTTAGGCGATGATGAGAATAAAAAAGAAGTCAAGGTGGGTACCTCATTCTCAGTGATTGATAAACAATAATTAGAGGATCTACTTAAAAAATTTATAGATGTGTTCGTTTGGTCTTATCAAGATATGTCTGAGCTCAACACTGAGATAGTAAAACATAGGTTACCCCTGAAGCGTGAATATAGTCCAGTTCAACAAAAGTTGAGAAGAATGAAACCTGAAAATGTTGTTGAAGATTAAAAAGAACATAAGAAAGTAGTTTGATGTAAGCTTTCTGCATGTGGCCAAATATCCTGAATAGGTGACAATATAATACTTGTCTGCAAGAAAGATAAAAAAGGTATGAATATAAATGGATTATCGTGTTCTGAATAAGGCTAGCTTGAAGGATAACTTCTCTATCATATATTGATACATTAGTAGATAATATAGCCTAACATGCAATTTTTTCCATTATGGATAGATACTTCGGTTATAATAAAATAAAGATGACTTAAGATGATATCGAAAATACTACCTTTGTAACTATGTGAGGCATATTTTGTTAAAAGGTTTGCCCTTTGGATTGAAAAATGGGGTAACTTATCAAAAGGGCTATGGTGACACTCTTTCATGATATGATATATAAAGAGATTGAGGTATACATAGATGATATGATCACAAAATCTTGAGAAGGAAAAGACCATGTAGTTAACCTCAAAAAATTGTTTGAGAGGTTAAAGAAGTTTCAACTTAAGTTAAATTTGTCCAAATGTACATTCGAAGCCAAGTCAAGGTAATTGCTAGATTTTTTGGTTAGTGAAATGGGAATAAAAGTTGACCTAGACAAGCCATTCAGAACTTATCCCCACCCAGTACACCAAAAGAAGTTTAAGGTTTTTTAGGCAGATTAAACTACATTTCTTGATTCATCTCTTAACTTACTTCCAAATGTGATCTCATATTTAAACTTTTTTGAAAAAACAACCCTGTGAATGGAATGGAGAATGTTAAGAAGCCTTTGATAAGGTTAAACAATACCTGTCAAATTTTCTAATATTAGTACCATCCATTTTAGAAAGACCATTAATTTTATATATGATGATGCATAAGAAGTCGATGGAATGTGTACTAGGATATAGGATGAATTTGGTAAAAGAGAAAAATCTATTTACTTCTTGAGTAAAAAATTTATAGAGTATGAGTCTAAATATTCATCATTAGAGAAAATGTATTGTGTTTTGGCTTAGACAGCTAAAAGACTCAGGTGGTATATACTTTACCATACTATTTGGCTTATAGCTAAACTCAATCTAATCAAGTACATCTTTGAGAAACCATCATTATTGAAGAGAATTGCAAGATGATAAGTAATGCTTTTAAAGTATGATATAGTACACATGAGCCAAAAGACAATCAAAGAAAGTGCCATTGTCGAATTCCTTACAGACCATGCCTTTGAACTTATGAGCTTATGAAACTTTATTTTTTTGGATGAAGAATTAATGGCCATCTCAAGATTAGAGGAGGAAAATGATGATGCAAAATCATGGAAAATGTATTTTGATGGGGCTACCAATGCTATGGGCATGGAATTAGGATAATTTTAATATCTCTGAAAAGCATTATTACTCTGTTACAGTAAGATTGAACTTCAATTACACCAATAAGATGGCTGAATATGAGACTTGTGTTATGGGATTACAAGCTACTTTGGATAAAAATATTAAAGTATTAAAGGTGTTTGGAGATTCAACTTTAGTTATTTATCAATTGAAGGGTGAATAGGAAATGAGAGACTCAAAACTTATCATATACCATAAATACATTTCGGAGTTGTGCAAGCCATTTGAAATAATCCAGTTTGAACATTTGCCTTATGAAGAAAATCAAATTACGGATGCATTGGCCACTTTGGTTGCAATGATACGATTAGGAATAATGCTGAAATACAACCCGTCAAGTTATATGTCAAATATATGCCACTACATTACGTCAATATGGAGGAGGAAAGAGATAGAAATCCTTAGTATTATGATATTTTGCAATACCTAAAGAGTTAGCAGTGCCCAGATTAGGCAACGGAGAATGATAAAAGTCTTAAGAAGATTGGCTATGATATTTTTCTTAGATGGAAAGGTTTTGTATGAGAAAAGCAGAGATCAGATGTTGTTGCATTATGTAAATGCCTCTAAGGCAATGAGGATTATTGAAGAGGTATATGATGGTGTATGTAGAGCACATACAAATGGACACATGATGGTAAGACAGATTATGAAAGTCGGATACTATTGGTTAACAATGAAGAGTGATTAAAATGATTATGCTTGAAAGTGTCATAAATGCCAAATTTATGTCGATAAGATTCATGCTCTGCCCACTGTGTTACATGTTTTGGCACCATCTTGGCCATTTTCTATATGACAGATGGATGTCATTGGTCTTATTACCCTAAAAGCATTAACCGAAAATAGGTTCATTTTTGTAATGATTGATTAATTTATTAAATGTGTCAAAGTAGCTTATTTTACAAATGTAACTTGATTAGTAGTCTGCAAGTTTATTAAGAGAGAAATAATCTATAGATGTAAGCTTCTAGAGAGGATATGCAAAGAACTTAAACAGTAAGATGATGTAAGAAGTATATACTCAGTTCAAGGTTAAGCACTATAATTCAACCCCATACTGCCTAAATGAATAGGACAGTGGAAGCTGCAAATAAAAATGTCAAAAAGATTCTAAAAAAATGAGTAAAATGTATAAAGATTGGTATGAGAAATTACCTTTTTCTTTGTATGCCTATCAAATGTTAGCACGTACCTCTATTGGGGCAACTCCATTCTCCTTGATTTATAGGATGAAGGTTGTATTGCTAATAAAAGTAGAAGTCTTATCCTTAAATGTTTTAAGAGAAATGGGATTAGAAGAAGCTGAATGGATTCAAGAGTGCTATGAGCAATTAAACTTCATTGAAGAGAAGAGATTAGCAGTGCTTTATCATAGTTAACTATACCAATGAAGGATGATGAGAGCTCATACCAAAAAGATTTGACCTCGTTGATTTCAAGAATGAGAGTTGGTATTGAAAAGAATCCTCTTAAGTCAACATGATGATAGAGAAAAGTGGACTCTAAATTGAAAGGGCTTTATGTTGTGAAATGGGTCTTTTCAGAATGAGCCTTAATGTTAGCAAAGATGAATGTAGATGACCTTTTTAATCCTATAAATTGCAATGCCGTGAAGAAATATTTTGCTTAAAAAAAATAAAACAAAAAAAGAAGTTCAAATTAAAAACCAGGAAGGGTAGTTTGAACTAAATAGAGGTTTAACTAAATTAAAAACCTGTATAAGTGACTTGGATAAGGAGGATACAACATCATTTGTGAGGTGCACCAAGGCTAAAGTTAGTGAATTTTGTAGAAGCTCTAGAGTGTTGAAGGCATTATATGGTTGAATTTTTGAAAAAATTGAGATATGTTGTCATGATTATTTGAGTGTTTGTCTTGGGGCATTATTGCCCTCAAGTAGCCATCTTTATATGCCTTTATCTTATCCCATGGCTGTCATTTGTAATTTGCTTCTTTTTTAAGTTAATGATTTCCATTTCATCTTATTTATGTCTCACCTTTAATCCGTGCCTTTTCTTTTTTATGCTTTGCCACAAATAAAAGAAATGTATAACTTGCATATTATATTTTGAAAATTAGGATAATGACTAATAATTGAATAATGTCATAAGAGATTGTGCATTACTTTGGAAGAGTCTAAAGAGACGAAGGTAAAAGATGAAATCCTCTAAGTTTGGTAAAGACATTTGATTGTGAAAATTCCCTTAAAGGGAAAAGACAACTACCCCTTTTTGAGTGACAAAAAATGGATTTGATCCACCTTGCGAGAAGTATGCAGAGTTAGGAATGCAAAAAAAAAAAAAAAAGAGAGTCTTAAGAACTTTAGTACCACAATCAAAATTTTCTTGCATTTACATCTTAGATAGGACATGCATTTGCATAGTTCGCATTATCGTTTATTATATACAAATTTTTTATCTTGGCTCGATTCAAATTATTTTATTTTTCTGACTCACAATTCGATCTCGGTTGTTCATTTTGATCTCGACTTGGTTTAAGTCATTTTATTTTTTTGACTCATGGTTCGATCCTGGTTGCTCAATTTTGATCTCGGCTCAATCCAGATCATTTTATTTTTTTGACTTACGGTTCAATCCCTGTCATTCAATTTTAATCTCAGCTCAGTCTAAATCATTTTTTTATTTTACTTGCAATTTGATCCCGATCGCTCAGTTTCGATCTTCGCTCGGTCCAGAGCATTTTAGTTTTTTTGACTTGTAATTTAGTCCTAGTTGTTCATTTTTTATCTTAGCTTAGTATAGATCATTCTATTTTTTTGATTTGTGGCTCAGTCCCGGCCACCTTTATGATCATACTTTAGAATACTTCGATCTAATTTGACTTCATTTTTTAGACCCGGATGTAATGGCTGTTTATATGTTTGTATCATTCCTGTTTCACAAGAATATGCAAAGAGGGGTAATTGTAGACACCTATTTTCGTACGGAGCATGTGATCAATTTCTCGACTGTGAATTTCATTGGGATTGTTGAGCACCAACGGTGAATTTCACCGGGATTGTCGGGCTTTAAAAATGTTTGTGCTTAGGCTTTAGGCCTAATAGTTGTTAATTGAAGGTGGGCTTTGGGCTCGATATTTTTATTTTTATTATTTTTTATGGTTTATTCTTTTTTTTTTATTTTTGTTTTTTAACAATAATACTAAAAAAGGAGAAAAGAAAAGTAAATCAGTAGTTTGGTTTTGGGATTTCAAGCGGGAATTAGGCAATTTTTTCCTAAAGGATTTGAGACTAAATCACGTGGTACTGACCACAATCAACCATGTCAAAATCTTAGGATTTGAACCTAGATTAATTTTATTTGAGCTCTAAAATCAATGCTAAAATAGGTAATAAATGGGATGCCAAATCACACAAAAAAGGCAGAGTGAGGATTTTGGGTTTTGTTACTATTTGGACGAATGTGTTTTTTGGATTAATTGATCTTTTGGATGTTTCTAGGTTTGATTGAAAAGTGAAACTATTTGGAATCTTTTGAAAAATCTCAAAGAGGATGGGTTTCTGAAAAGATCTAAAAACATCTGGGTTTAGGGAAGAACACATGAATTTTTTAATTAAATTTTTCAGCATGATTTGAAGTTTTCATTGAAGTTTCGACTAGTTTTTTAGAAATCGACGATCAAACCCAGTTTTCAATGGCTAAATTTGGGAATCCTAAATAGAAGCGAGAGAGAAAAAAGAGCTAGAGAGAGGGGTTGAGGCAAGTCTGAGGAAAAACAAAAGACTTTGCCTTTTATACTACGTCAAAATGACACTGTTTTGTAGGCCTTAGATCTAGGTGCCAACCTACTGACTCGTATGCTAACCCATGCTCCAGACCCAACCTGATCACATGTTTTTTTTTTTTTTTCTATTTATATTTATATTTATATTTCTAGATTTTCTTTAATTTTATTTATTATCATTATTATTATTATTTTATTTATTTTTAAATTAAATAATTTATTTTAAATACCTTCATGAATTTAATTTAAAAATAATAATAAAAATGTTTCTAAAATGAATTCATGAATCCTACCAAACTATTAGATAATTCTTCATGAATTTTTTTTTTTTGTGAATTCTACCAAACTATTGGAGAATTTCATAAATTAATTTTTTTTTTAAAAAAAATCTATTGGTTATAAAATATTTTGTATTTTATTCTACCAAACTATTGGAGGATTTACATCTTAGATTAAATCTTACCAAACTATTAGAAGATTTAATATATTTTTTAAAAAAAAATCTTATAATAAAATCTCACCAAACTATTAGGAGATTTACATCAAAGTAAATTTTACCTAACTATTTGAAGATTTTACTGATTATTTCTTTAACTAAAATTTAAACGAATTCAATGACGAAGCCTTTTCAAGATAAGATATTAGCCCCTATGAATACTCTTGAGGTGAGAGAATTATCTTAAATTACTACCAAACTATTGGAGTAATTTTAAGATTAAGTTTCAATATTAGATATTTTGGTAAATCATAAATATGGTTAAGGCTTGGATAATTTGAAATCAAACTGATACCATCATTTGAATGGGTTCCGTAAGGGTGCTATAACCTTCTTCACATGTAATCACACTCCCGAATCTAAAATCTAGTTTTGGGGGCTAAAATCTACTATTTGAAGATACCTAAGTCAATCTTGAGACTTCTCTTTAAATAGGATAGATTCGATCAGGTGGCCAATCATACCTTAACCCAAAAAAAATTGATGGCAAATCTTTTAATCCATGTCTAGTGGTAGGTCCATGGATTTATACGTTATGATAACAATGAAAGTTAAAATCGCAAGTGGTGATTTCTAAGAAAAGCATTGTTAAAAATTTTACCAAAATTGTTGGTAGAATTTTTCAAAAATCTTTCAATAAAAAAATAACAAAACATTAAAAAATTTTAATTGTCAAGGAAGGTAAAATTCTTATGATGGGATAAAGATGAAGTCACAAGTGATAATTTTATCTAAATTCTTAGACAAGAGATTTTTTTGAAATCGTCCAAAAGTGTTAGAAATATTTCAAAATTTTAATCAATGAAAAATTTACTTGCTTAAATAATAATAAACAATAAATAAACATTAGAAAGTAAATTAAAATTTTCATCTATAATAAAATTAAGAGGGAATCATAAGTGGTGATTTTGTTTCCAAAATTTTGAAATCATACAATAAATTTTTGTATAAGGAAATTATAATCCACTTTACTTTCAAAATATTAAAATAATTCCAATGACAGAGTCTTTTCAATGAAATAGATGATTTCTTTGAATACTCTTGAGGTGAGAAAATCTTTTGAGTTATATCGAAAGTGTTGGAAATAACTTAGAAAATTTTCAACATTCAAATAATAAAAATAAAAGATATAAGTAAAAGACTATTGGAATGAGACCAATTTAGGATCATATAAGATTAGTTAGTACTGTTTTCAAACGAGTGTTGTAAAGGTGCTATAACGTTCCTAACATGTAACCGTACTCTTGATCCCAATCTTAAATTTGTAAATAAAAAATATAGGATTAGTGACCAATCACACCTAAATAAAAAAGATTGGTGACGACTTCTTAACTTTTACATCTAGCGATCGAGTCTTTAGACCAATATGTTATAACAGCTTGGCACCTCCACTAGAGATTTAAGAGAGTCATTATGATAGCTTGGTGACTCCATTGGAGACTTAAGAGAGTCAATCTTCCCCACACGTAATTGTACTCCTGAACCTAATCTCAAATTCGTAGACCAAAAGATAAGATTGGTGACCAATCACCCCTTAAGAAAAAGGATTAGTGGCTACTTTTTGACTTTTATGTCTAGCAATCGAGTCCCCAAACTGATACATTATGACAGCTTGACAACTCTAATGGAGACTTAAGAGAGTCCAACCAAAAATTAATTTTACATGATCCTATAAAAACTTGGTTAAATAGTTTAATTTTTTATTCATTTATTTTATTAATTTATTTACCTGATTATTTTCTTATTTGTTTATTTGAATGAAATGTGTTCAAAAAATCTGTTCATTCACACATTCCATATGCATATCATAACATAAGCTCTAGACCCAAGCTCTATCCTTTTTAGGAGAGAGTAAAGTACCTATACTCTCATAAGGTGTTAACCTCTACAATGGCTAGTGAAATACTCTCACTCAAATTGAATAATTTCTATTTGAAGCTATGATGGATGAGGATCAGAGTGCCTTACTAGTTTAGCATGGATGATTGTAAGGAATAATTTGGGAACCTTTTAGCCTATATTAAGCCTTAAACCCTACATATAGTAAACCTTAGGGGTCTAGCTTTAGGATAGAGTCATATCCTTCCTTTCTGTAGAAATAACCCAAATTTAGGTCACATACCTATTGTTTTACATAAGTTATGCACTAACTTGTTTTGTCTTTTTTGTTATTTATATTATATGCTAACCCTTATCTTGTTTGTTACTCTTTTTTTACATAAATCTTGTTAACGTCAATAGGTTTGCATTTATTTATTTGTTTGTTTATTTGTTCATCTATTTTCATTTATTTCTTGCATTTCACTCATTCATAGATCATTATTATTCATTCATCATGTCATTGCATAATATAAAAATCTTTTACTTTATTTGGGTTAGTAATTCAAAAGACATGGGAGATCAATTGGAAGCACGAATATGGGCCTTAGAACTCAACGAAGAAGAATTTGGTCATGACATATAAGAAATAAAAATGTGACTTACCAAGTTGGTGGAAAAGCTTGAAGCGATCCATTCTTAAAAAGACTCATCACACCCAATTTGCTTATGCATCAAACAAACACTAGGTTGGGACTAAAAAACTTCTCACAATATTGATGCTACCAATGCATTTGATGGCTCAAGAAAAGATTGAGTCAGAAAAGAAGTAGAAGAGATAAGGACTTCTAATTTCGTCCAGATTTACAAATTGGTTCATACCCAAATCTACACCTATCCAGTTATCCGTTAACAATCTTTTTTGGTAGCCCAAATAAAACCTACTCCCATTCAACATTTGCAAATCAACCAAAACCCGTACTATTTCCCAATTATGAGCAATGCATCCCAAAACTAGTTCTTATTAATCCATCCTAGCAGCCAAGTTTCCTAATGAACCATCAGGCATATACACTTAATTTTACTCTAAGGTTAGCGATGGTAACATAAAAAACTACTCAATCTAAAAAATTGTTGAATAAAAAAAAAAAGAAAAGCCATTATTAATCCAATCCCCATAACTTACGTTGAGCTATTTGCACAACTCTTTAAAAACCATCTAATCGCACCATTTCTTCTAGAGCCACTAAAACTTCCTTATCTTAAGTGGTATGATGTTAATGCTCAATGTGATTATCATAATGGGAACACGAGCCATTCAATAGAAAATTGCCTTGCTTTCAAATGTAAAGTGCAGGGTTTAATCAAAATTGACCGATTAAGTTTTGAGAACATAAGGGAGTTCAAGATTACTGAAAGTTCATTACCTAATTATGTTAGTTGAAGAGCCCATCAATGGCTGTACCATGATCTTGAAGTTGAAATAAGGATCAAGAAATAGATTTTAAGATTATTTAAGAATGTTAGTTAGAGGTTTTTGTTGTCACGATGATTTTCAATTCTTAAAAGCTTTTTTATTTGATAACATTCAATGCATGCATCAATTCATTCATTCATATAAATCTTTTTTGTTTGCATAAATATGTAGCTACTCATCTTTCTA
Source organism: Durio zibethinus (assembly GCF_002303985.1). Next base: position 7,401,408 of record NW_019168037.1, on the reverse strand, counting down.
ATTGTTATTTATGATAACAATGGTTCAAGGGCATGATCGTTAAAAGTTTCAAAGAAATCTACTTGCCACTTGTCTAGTACCCATTAAGCAAGAACAAAATAGTCGAATTGAAAAATTTTAGAAAGCTCAAGATGCAATGAGAGGACGCCTGGCCTAAATAATATGAGTGTTAAAATTTTGAATGGAAGAGTGGAGAAAGCCCATGATAAAAAATTAAATATTTTTCATACTTTGTGGGTTTGGTTTACATCAAGTCCAAGTATCCTAAGGAGAACAATCACAGTAAGTCCCACTTTTAGGGTATACTCTCATTTGGAATACCTTTAGTAGTGCACAGGGACAATCCCAAGGATACACTATTTTTGGAGATAAATCTGATCCAATTCCAATCCTTAATCATTATTTTGTTTGTTACCACTCTTTGAGCACTTTATTATGATAAAATGATTGAGAATGCCACAAAGAACTTTGCAAATATACCACAAAGGATAATTGAGAATGCGATTAAGAGTGAAAAATTCAATGGTAGAGTTATGAAAAAATATGAGGCATCCAAGAAAGAAAAAGATGTGTAAACTGTAACTCATGAAGAGCACCAAAGATAGTGGTTTTGCCTTCATATTATCCTACCTAATTTTTCACCCTTATTACCCTGCCATAAATAATGTCTCATTAAATCTTTACCCAAACCAGTTAGAGGTTTAATCAAGTTTTCACCTTCAAACACTTGCACTTATGCACCAACAATCAATCAATTAAATCTTTTCGAGAATAACAAAAAAAAGTAGCAAAATAACAAAAGAAATAATCATGTAGACCTTATTCCTATATCTTACATAGAATTGTTACCCCAACTTATCTAGAATAAACTTTTGGAGCTTATGCGTCTAGAACCTCTTCAACCTCCTTACCTAAAATGGTATGATCCTAATGCAAAATGTGATTACCATAATGAAAATCGGGGCCACTCAACAAACAATTATCCTGCATTAAAATACAAGGTTAGAGATCTCATTAAAACTGGAAAAATAAAGTTTAGAATTGAAAGAGATCATCATGTTACTCAAGACTCTCTACCTTGATATATTAGAAAAGAGGTGAACTAATGGTGTTAAAGCATTGATATAAATAATTTTGATGCAATGATCAGAGGTGGAATTAGAGAATGGTTCTGTGTGCTTTTGTAGGGAAATGATGGACACTTCGTTGAGTGTCGCAAAGAGGTTAATTGATTCAAAATATAAAATGTGACCCTTTAGTTTCCTTTTTAATTTTTCACTTTCTGTATTGGACATGCATTTAAACTTCATAACTTGTATAAAAATTTGAATTTGAATGCTAAATAAGAGAATTTTTTTTCCATTTCTCTTTTTGTCTCAATATTTTTAATTTTTTTTCTTTTCATAATAAAAAGTCTAAAAAAAAATTGGTGGTCATTATTATGAATATGTACAAATAAAATATTTTCGTGTCCTTTTTATGTCCTAAAACCACTTGAAAAGCCTTAATGCTTTAAAGGATATAAGTTTGAACTTTGTGACACCTTTCATCAAGGCAATAAACACTGAAACAATCAATTTGGAAAAACCTTCTGAGTTCTTTGAAAATCAGATAAATATGATGCTTGTTTAATCTAGATGTTTGTGATTTGATAGGTGTTAAGGCTATGCTTCAAACACAAAGTCATTCAGATAGCTACAAATACAAAAATGCACCATTTTTTTCATGTCTAGGGGCTTATTGAAAAAAAACATGATTTCTTATTACTTTAAGCCTATCTAGTTCATGCCACCATCTAATTTGATGATGATGTACGCAATTGGAACCTAAATAATCCCTTTCACCATAATTGCCATTATCATATAAACCTTGTTGGCTTATCAAAATAGGACAATGATTGGTTGTCATATGAGTTATGAAAATAAGAAAAAAAGAAAAAAAAGGGTTGATGGTTATATCTTGCACTTTAGATATTCAAATGATCCCAAAAAGTAAAAATAAAAAAATAAAAAAACTAAAAAAATGATAAAAAAAAAAAGATGTGATAAAAACAAAATTCAAGTTTTTCAAGGAATCACTTTTCAACATAAATGACTGAGCTTAAGATGACAAATGGCTATCTTTCTTCATCCTTTTCATAGGTAAAAAATTATCCATTTGTTACCTTTTTTTAGCATAATAAATTCTTTCTAAATAAACCTTGATCGAGAATCACCTTCTATATTAGGAGAAAAATATAAAGAAAAATCTATTTTATGAAGTTATGCTTTAACAACAAAGGAAAATGCCTTATGTTGTAAGGGCAAATATTAAATAAATTGAGTTTTAAATGTTTTGAACATATTTCAGCAAAAGCAAAAATATGCAAGAAAGACCAAAAGTGAAAATGATACAAACAAAAAAAAAAGAGAAAAAGAGGGAAGAAGAAAGAAGATGATGAAATGTTATGACTAAAGAAATAAAAGGGATGAATGCCTAAAAGAAAGTCTTTCACATGACATGAAATGATCATTGGTTTGATCACTTTTAAATACACGTTTTGGGCCTATTTACTTAGTTTTTCAAAACCTTGAACCCTAGCCTATATTACATACTTTGAAAAGTTTATTTTGATCAAATATGGATACTTAAACTGAAGAGTTTATTCCTTACAGAATCTTCCACGACCAACTTTGCTTTTGCCTCTTTGCAAAATTTTCTCTTTCATAAGAGTACTTGAGTACATGATGAAATCATCAAAAAAAAAAAAGAGAAAAATGGAAGAATAAAGCTTTAGGGTGAAAACCTAAAATTGGGCAATCTAGAGCATAACTGAGATTACAACAAAAAAACTCATGCAACCAATCATTGAGATGTGTGCAAAGGCTATCATAGAAAATCTTGGGGTTTTTCAATATGATCTTGACCTTACCACTGCTTGTCTTGATATCTATTAAAATACCACATTGTGATACTGAAAAATGTGTCAAATCTGATTATACCTCAAAAGAACCTTTCAATAAAGTTTGTTATTGAGCCTAGATAAATAGAAATTCAATTTCTCTCATCAAGTTGTGAAGTCCCTTTTGATAATCAAGACTTCAATTTGATAATTAACCACCCAAACCATTTGAAAAGATGGAATTGCTACTCTATTTAGACATATGCATAATAATAATCACTATTATTTTTAGAGACTAAGAATCACAATGTTTCATAAAGGTTGACTAAGGCAATTTTTTGAAAGAATTTTGTCATTAAAATAAAATGTTTTAAGAGAAAAAAAATAAAATTTTGAAAAATTTTTTTTAAGGAAAATAAATGGCACCATTGGAAGCACTTTTATGTTTAATCAGTTGAGTTTAACCATAGTTTGATGGTTTATTTTCTTCAATTCCCTTTCATCAAATTCAAGCTGATCATATGCATGTTTGATTTAAAGATGAAAATAAAATGAAAAGCAAAAGTTAGGAAATCCAAGTTGTGAAAAAAGAAAGCAAAAATTGATGAAAAATAAGGAATAAATAAAAGATTTGGAATTGAAATGAGATGAAAGATTTGGGATTGAAAGAAAAAAAAACTTTGAAAAATTTAAGAAAAGAAAATTTTGAGCATTTTCATCTTTTAACTTTACTTTTGCATCATTTGCTTGTCCATCATTTAAGGATGTATACATTGGCATCTTTGTAAAAGGCATTTGCATTGCATTTGCATCATCATTTTAAGGGAAGACATTTGTATCGTAGTGGTGTTTGTCAATTTTGAAAACATTAAAGAAGAAAAAAGAAAAAGAAAGTGGTAGAAACAAATTCAAAAGATCAAGAATCTTTTAGAAATTTCAATGAGATGGCATAAGATGAGAGCTTTAAGCTCAATCTAGCTGGCATGAAAGTTGTAAACTTAGTGAAATTAGTATCAGTCAAAAAAGGTTGTGATAAATTATTTTCAAAGTATTCGTGGTGATATTCGAGTATTTAAATATGGATTTCATTTTCTTCGGAGGTGATATCGAAGCCTATTTTGAAAATCACTCGATGATAATATTCGAGTATTAAAAGTCTGAATTTCATTTTTTCAGTGGTGACATCCGAGTGTTAAAGCTAAAATTTCATTTTCTTGGTGGTAATATCTGAGTGTAAAAGCTTGAATTTCTTTTTTTTAGTGGTGATATCCAAGACATTTCCAAAATCACTCGATGGTGATATTCGAATGTTCTTCGATGGCAAAATATGAAATCATTTGCATTTTCTCGATAGTGATATTTGAGTTTTCTTCAGTGGCAATATTTGAAGTCATTTGCATTTTTTTTATTGTAATATTTGAGTTTCCTTCGGTGGCAATATCCAAACTTATTTACATTTTCTCAATGGTGATACTCAAATTTTTTTTAGGTGATGATATCTGAAATTATTTGCATTTTCTAGATAGTGATATTTAAAGTTATTTTTCAACAATGATACCTATGCATTCGTTTCGATTTATTTTTGTTCAAAGCTTTTAATGACAAGAGCTTTTAGGTTGGATTTTTTAAAAAAAATTAATATATGCTTATCCAGACAAAATTATTGTCTTTTTCGTCTTTGCCCTATTACTGATTCTCAATGATGTGCAAAGATGGGTAACTATAGACATCTAATTTTATCCAGATTTATTAAAATAAATACTAAATTACATTCCATTTTGATGTGTCAAATTTGAACTTATTTGGGCATTTTGATCATGTTTACCACATTTTGAAGTTAATTATTATACATACATATATTTTATTATTTATTATTATTAATTAAAAAAATAAAAAAAACTTGAACTGTCAAAAATGTTGAAGGCCAAATTTGGCCGTTGAATTCCACCACCCTATAGCCACCTACTAGTTTCTTAATCTTAGAAAATAAGGGATTTGACCCCTGAAAAATCTGGGATTCATCTCGATTCAGCTTTTCAAATAGAGTAATCTTGCAGACAATGAGAAAGAAGTTTTTCTAAAAGAAAAATTTTTAGAAGTTAATTTTTATAGAAAAGAAAACTATCCAAAACCAAAAAAATTAGTCCTTAACCAGAACCACCCTTAAACCGTGAAACACTATTGCCCCAAGCTAACCCTCACTACCATTACTGACACCAATACCCCTGAAAGCCACCACTAACCACCAAACCGTCAAAACGCAACCCTCTCCAAAATCACCAACTTTCACCATCAACCTTTATTGCCAAAACCTTTAACCACCAATAAACAACCCTATCTTATAAGGCTAAGCAAATAGCCAATTTAGTTAATTTGGTCATAAAAACCAAATAAACAACTTAACCAATTTAGTCTATTATAAAAATCAAATCGACCAATATATATAAAAAAAGCAAAAAAGTCAAATCGAATTAAAGTGATCAATTTCGATCGATTTTCTTAGGTTAGTCAGTTCTAGTTTTTGTTTCTTGCATTAAGTATACCTATATCATATTATTAGGTATATCTATATCATATATTTTTTAATTATTTATTTTGTATTAAGTTGAGTATTTTGGTTTATTTGATTTAGGTATTTTAAAATAAAAAATGACCATTTTGATAATGTAAATTGAAATAACAATTGAAATACCCATATAACTCAATTTACTCGACCCAATTTCCCTTGAAATTTTGATTTTTTTTATTTGTTTAGTTAATCAAAATTTGCCCAGCCCTACCATTTTCATCAACAACTTTTCAAACAAGCCAAAACAAAAAATCATTTTCTCTTTTACTGAAAATCAATAAAAAAAATCAACACAATCCTCATAATCAATAAGAGACCCGAAAAAAATATAAAAAATAATATTATAAGGTTTCGAGCCAAAAAAAAACAAAAAAAAAAAAGAAAAACGAAGGAAAAAAATGGGCTCTCAGTTAGGGAGCCGTTCAGCATGGAGAGAAGAAGAGAATAGAGAGGAGGAAGGAGAAGGGAAAAAAAAAGAAAGGGGAAGGGAAAGGGAAAGAAAGAGAAGAGAAAATAGAGTCGGTGATGAAAAAAAGGAGAAGGAAGAGGCATCAGCATCAGTAGAAGAAAGAAGAAAAAAAAGGGAAAGGAGAAAGAAAAAGAGAGAAAGTGAAGAAAAAAAAAAGATATGGCTTGACTTTTCAAATCTAATCTTTGTAATGGAATGATCCAAGTCTATTATGACCTATCCAACCAGCCCATCTTGCAACTCGATCTGGTAGCCTGTTTGACCTGACCCAGAAAATCATTTTAGGCCTTAGCATCAAAGATTCATTAGGTATAAATTCTTCCCCCTTTTCATTTTCTTACATGTTCATTTATTTATTTTTTGTCATATATATGTATTAAAATAAAAATGCATATTTTAGAAATTAAAAACTATGAATATTTGTGTTAGTGTTATATATATATATATATATATAGATTATAAGGGAATAATTATTATTGTTATTAGAAAATAAAATATAGGATAATATTTTAAGTAAAATAATGAATAACAAGAAAAAATAAATAAATTAATGAATAAAATGGTAAGATACTAATAAAGTCACAAATGGTGATTTTATTAATAATTTCAAATCAATGAAATTTTTTTGAAAATTTACTAAAAGTGATGATTTTATTGAAAATATTCATATAAAAAAATTTCTAAAATATTTCAAAAGTGTTCAAAATATTTTAGAAATTTTCAAATATAAAAATAATCACAATAATATTCACTTCGAATAAATAGTAAGAATTAAATAAATACATAAAGAAAAAATATAACAATTAAAGTCAAAATCACAAATGGTGATTTCTAAAAAAAGCATTTTCAAGATTTTGTCAAAAGTGTTAGTAGAATTTTTCAAAAGTCTTTCAATAAAAAAAATAATAACAAAACATAACAAACTTTTAATTGTCAAGAAAGGTAAAATTCTTATGATGGGATAAAGATGAAGTCACAAGGGATGATTTTATTTAAATTCTTAAATAAGATATTTTCTCAAAATAATAAAAAAATGTTGGAAATATTTCAAGAATTTAATCAACAAAATACTTACTTGCTTAAATAATAATAAATAATAAATAAACATTATAAAATAAATTAAAATTTTCGTTGATAATAAAATTAAGAGGTAATCACAAGTAGTGATTTTTCTCCAAATTTTTAAAATCATACCATAAATTTGCATAAGAAAATTATAATATACTTTATTTTTGAAATATTAAAATAAGTTTGACGATGAAACTTCTTCAATGAAATAAATGATTTTTTTGAATATTTTTTAGGTGAAAAATTTCTTGAGTTATACCAAAAGTATAAAAAATAACTTAAAATATTTTAATATTCAAATAATAAAAGTAAAAGATATAAGTGAAAGACTATTTGAATGAGATCAATTTATGATCATATAAAATTAATTGATACTGTCTTCGGGGTTGCATTGTAAGAGTATTATAACTTTGTTTTTCATATGTAACCATACTTTCAAACTCAATCTCAAATTTGTAGACCAAAAAATAAGATTGGTGACCAATCACATATAAAAAAAATTAGTAACAATTTTTTTATTTTTATATCTAGCAATTGAGTTCTCGGACTGATACGTTATGATAATTATATTTATTAAAACTATATGTACATTGAAAATATTTATTATTTGATATTATGATTAAAAATAATTAATAGAAAAGAAATGTCCATATGTAAAATTAATAAAAAAATTAAAATTACTTTTATGACCTTAAATGCCTTTATTATTGACTCAATATACATATATTATATATATATATATATATAAATATGTATATGTATATGATAATCAATTCTAATTTAACACTCTATGAATATTAAGATCAGCAAAGTAATTTTTATTTTTTATTAATTTTATATAATAGTATTATTTCCTTATTAATCATTTTTTTTAGGTATGGTATCAATTAAGAAAAAAATTTGTTAAATTATCTTTTTTTATTTTTTTGATTTTTACATATTTTTGATTTTGTATATATTTTTTATCATATCATTATTTATGTGTCTTAAAATATAAAAATATATCATTAATTGACTTAGATAATAAAAAATAAAATAAAAAATTTATTTAAATACAATAATAATTTAAGAGGATAGAAAAATTATTTTGAATGGTCGAGAGCATTTTCCATATTTTAGAAAAAAAAGATGAAATCAATGAAGATGATGTGTGGGCCCAAAAAAGAACATAAATTCCTCGTGGAATTGTGCAAAGTACAAACTGTAGAATTGCTATTTTATTAAGGGTTTCGATAATGGCAAGGCCGCCTTTTTCTACTCTCTCTCTATATCTACTAACCTATTCTTCTTTTCCGTCTGACCGTTCTCCAACTTTCTCTTTTTGCATTTTCTTTTTTTTTTTTTTTGCAGGTAACTATTTGTCTTCTTTTCCATTCTTTTCTCACCTTATCTCTTTTTCTTTTTTGTTTTGGGTTTTTTGGTTGCTGAGAAAACATTTATTCATTCTTTTGTTCTATTCTGGATTGTTTCTACAGAAAATAAATTTTTTTCCTTCAAGCCCAAAGCTCTGTTGCATGAGCATCTTGGGTGCAAAGATTTAATTTTCTTCTAGTTTCCTACTGTTTCTCTGGAACCAAACAGTGCAATCTTCTTTCGATCTTTCGATTCATTGAAGAGTGTTTTATTTTAAATTAATTGAGGTTCTGATTGATAGGTGTTGGTTATGTTGTGCTCATGATTAACGGCTTCTCTTTTTGTTTTGTCTAAAAGTAGTATATTTATAGTGAGAATTACCTAGTTGACGTTGGCCAATTGGTATTATTATTAAGCTCAATTTATTGCATAGGCATCTTGATTTCAACCTTTTGGTTGCTTTCCACCAATTAAAGTTTAAACTTTTTTCTTCAAGTACTATGTATTCTGATTGATGTGTGTTGATTATTTTGTGGATAATAATTAGTTGTTTACCTTTTGTTTGCTTAAAAGTTTGTAGATTTTATTAGTGAGACGCAATGGGGAATGCTTCATCAATGCTAACTCAATATGATATTGAAGAAGTTCAAGAGTACTGCAATAATCTATGTAGGTTGTCTGTATGCTTTTTTTTTTTTTCGTACTGGTTCTTCCATTTGGTTGTTCTATTATCTAAAATTTGATGTGTTCTAGCTGTGGGAATGCAGTCTCTCAGCAAGAAATTGTTTCATTGTACCAAAGGTTTTGCCAGTTAGATCGAAATGCAAAGGGATTTATATCTGCTGATGAATTCTTATCAGTTCCAGAGTTTGCAATGAATCCGCTCTCCCAGGTAGTTTTTTGAGTTGACTTGATTGGAGTAATTAATTGAATTCTGGGATTTGAATCTAAATTCACAGTCCAATGATAGTGTTTGTGTGCTGTGTTAGGGTTTTATGTAAACCTTTGAGTTTTTTTTTTTTTTGTTCATCTCTTGGATTTGTTGCATTTACAGAGGCTGCTTAAGATGGTGGATGGTTTGAACTTTAAGGACTTTGTAGCCTTCTTGTCAGCGTTTAGTGCTAAAGCAAGTGTACATCAGAAAATTCAATGTGAGGCTTCGCTGTCTTTTCTGTAGAGTGATTGATTTTATTGGTTTAGGGTATAATCGAATTTTAAATCAATAGTCACAAAGTAAAGGTTACAGATGATTAGTTTTTGGGCTGCCTTTTTATTTGCCATTGCTCATTGAAGTTGTACAAATGTCTTGAAGTTAGTTAATGTTTTTAATTTTCTGTGTCTCAGTTATCTTCAAAGTGTATGATTCTGATGGTAATGGGAAGGTGTCTTTCAATGACCTACTAGAAGTGTTGCGAGATTTGTCTGGTTCATTTATTTCTGACGACCAAAGAGAGGTAAACCAAGGTTTTTGCCTTTTGCTTTGCATTTTGTTATTATATTCTTCAATTAAGTAACAAGAGATGTGAGATGGTTGTAACCATACATTGCATTTTCTTGTGTCCAATATGCATAACTCGACCTTTTTTTTTTTTTTTTGGTTGTACCAGTATGCATAACTAGACCAATTTGACTTGCTGATACTATTCATGGTGGGATAATTGAACACACTCTTATTGTTTTGCGTATTAAACATCATTGAAAACAATCTCTTATCATGAATGAGTTTAGTTCACATGTCTTATTAGCAATATCTCATTGTAATGGCAAAGATAAATGAAAATACCTGTTGTGAGGAATCAGCAGCAATAAGAGCAGAATCATGGTGCAGAAATGCTAATCAGTGTGTCTGTAATGAATATGTTTTCTTATTCTTTTATATCTGAAATCAGATAACTTGTTAGAGGAGAAAGAAATATTATTAATTTGCTATGATTGTTTTACCTTAAGCGGATCTCATTGTAGGATTTGAACCCAGTTCACTTTTATTTTTGGCTATCTACCAGAAAAGGAAAAAAAGAACTAATGGATTACTCTGACCACCTAATGAATAGAGTAAAAAGGACCAAACTGATCTTGTAGGGCCCCTTAAAGCTTTTTTCTTTTATTTTGGAAACAGATGATTCTTGTTTTCCTTGAATAGCCATAGTGTTAAGGAATCTTCGAAGGCATTTACATGATTGGTTTAATGTTCAAATTCAGTCAACTTATTTTGGAGAAAGAAAGTACTCAAAAGAACATTTAGTGTTCATTCTCTTTTCATTTAACCAATATGCTGCCTAAGCATCTTCATTATTAGTTTAATTGAAATTGCCTTTAATTATCTCACAACCCCTGCCCCCCCCTTAAGAATAATTATATTGCAAAATTTAGTAGTGGTTAAATATTTGAAAAAAATAATTTAATATTTGGAATCAGATTTCTCAATGTATAGAGTTGCCGCTGTTTGTGAATATGTCTGCTTTAGTCTATGTCTTATGAGCATGGCTAAATCCAATTTCATGACGATAACGAAACTCCAATTAGATCAAAGAAGTCTCAAGTAGGTTGCTTGTTGCTAAAAGTTGTGTATTGGAGTGGTTGAGTGGCTAATATCTAACTATTAGTGATTTAGTGGTTTGCATAATATAAGACTCTTTGCCTGCTGCATTTGAATAGTGTATGATTAAGTTTTTCTAATGCATGCTGTTTATTAAGATTTTAAAAGTCCAACATTATTCTATAATTTGTAGAACTAAATATTTCCATTTCATTGTTTTCTCACAATTTTGGTTATAAGATTACTTTTAAATGGGATAGATTGTTCTTTGGTTTCTCTATTAAGGATTCCTTATAAATCTTTTGTTGACTGTATCTTTCTCTCTGATTAATTTTTATTAACCATACCTTTGATTACAAAGAATAACTGCATCCTAGTTTAAACCAACTATTCCATGCATCTGTTCCTTGAGAAGATCACATGGTTACTAAGATGTGAGGAAGTAAAATAAAACATTTTGCTCTTTTGGTTTTTCTCTTGCAGCAAGTCTTGACCCAACTTATGAAAGAAGCAGGTTACTCAAGGGACTCTTACCTAATGTTGGATGACTTCACTAAGGTACTTCCCATTCTATTTTATATTTATCTTTTAACTATTCGATTTTATATTTAATTAAGATGAAATTATGGCTTAGTTTAATTTTCTGACATAGGTTTCATTTTGCTTAAATAATCTCCTTTCTTTGGAGATGATATAGTTATCGTCATTGCTTTGTATTTGGCACAGGTTTTTGGGAGCACTGGCCTAAAAATGGAGGTTGAAGTTCCAGTTGATTAAGCTAAATTGTGCAGTCTTTAGCCTGAATGATTAGAGAGGAGCTAGCTGCATGCATCACAGGAGAGAAACACATTTTAGAATTATACATAATACGTCTTTACTTTTGCCCTTTCTTGTTTCCTAACCAAAGTGACAATAAATAATTTGCAAAGTATGTATCAAAATAAGCTTCAGTTCACTGTAAATGTTTCTATAGATATCTTCAGAATTGTCATGTCTCTGAGAAATGTGATATATCTGTTCAAGATTCTTGTTTCCTTGTCCTTCTTTTCCTTCACATGCAGCACCTATTTGAGTGATAGCATTTTCTTGGACCATGTGGAAAATCAAACAGTATGAAGATTTCTGGTTTTAGAATCGGATGTGATAAACCAATAGGTATTTTTGACCTCTTTCCTAAAATGTAATATGGCTAGTCAGGGTACTTTATACCAACTGATAGTTTAGAAAGGTTCAGCCGGACGTCGGGTTTTATGTATGGCCGCAATGAAAGCGTCAGGGGTAACTACCCTGACGGTTAAAGTCCCTATTGATGTAAGCTACGAGCAGCAGTTTGAAGCTCAATGTCAGGCCAACGCTTGTGCCTGGATAGAACCAAAATATACCGCTTTTAAGTTGAGAAAAAACCAAAATTTTGTAGCTTCTACGCTATATGATTTCACAGTTCACAATTCCTCTTCAAATATCTGACCGCATGTATTCCTGTTAAATGAAGCTGACTTTGCTCACCTGTGGCAACAGGTACAGATTTTTTGAGAAAGTGTCATTCTCATTGAAAGCAAAGAAACAATCTTTCATCTGCAACTTAGAGTTTGCTGCAGCTGCTACTGACTTTGCTTGCTGCTGTTGAAGACAAGGAAAAAGGGAAACATTCTTTTGAAAACGTTCTCAATATCCCTGGACAGATCTTTCTCGGGTAAGCAACCGTCATTCACTATCATTTTCTGCAACACAACAACCAACTTCTCCATTTTCTGATGATGATAGTGTATTCATACTTGGTGAAGTATTTATGCGAATAGAATTGCAAGCAATACATTGCATAAACCAGTCTTTTGCTAAACTTGCTAATGTTTTCTCCCTAACCTTTATATTGCCTTTCAGGATTGTTCAAGCATATGCTTGCTTATTTCACAGAAAATGTTGTTTTGTCCTTTTAGAACTGGTAAACCAAGGTCGAGCTTCCAGCACGTTTGAAACCCAAAATTTGGACTTCGTGCAGCTTCTTCAAGAAATAGGAAGAAGATAGAACTTAACTGCTTCATCTGGGATGGAATTAGATTCGTCAAGAAAGAAGTTTTTAGAGTTACAAGCACAAAACAACTAGCAATCAGTCAAGATTAAAGACTGATGTCTCAGCAGATTCTATCCTGAAGTAACAACACTTGTTTTCCAAGTTTTAGGAACGAAGGGACTTCGAGTTCAAAAGTGGCACTGAAAAAAATCTGGAGTGATAATAAGTCATCCAAGAAGTAAGGCTTGCAACAGTTATTGTAAAGGTAGGGTGATTTTGCAGGCTAGTGAAGCTGAACAACTGGATACACGATTGAAGATCCTTGAAGAAGAAAATGAAATTTTCAAACAAGCATTCTTAGATACGGTGGTGAAAAGGAAAAAATTAGGTAATGAAATGTGTCAGCTGTTTCAGACACTGCCGTACAGCCTTCACTGTAAAGATCAAGAAGATGGCCACAGAACCAGCAATGGATCTTTGATCACCAAACCTTCTATGGTATTCCATTTTGAGCATTGGTTTTATTTTAATTTTACAAAAATTTAAACAAATATAAAAAAACATAAGGAATATACATAAATTCAGATTGAATATGGCATAGCATTATCACTTTTTTAATGGCACAGTAGCACTACCTTTCTTTCACGACAAACCTGGAAACCATCTAATTGATAGAATGCTGATGCTAGCGGTGTTAAACGGGGATAGATTGACACAGAGTGCAAGATTAGAAGAGTACATGGAGTGGTTGTCCGAGTCCATGGAGTGGTTGTCCATGGGAAAGGTTACAAAAATTTCAGGATCACTAAGAAGCTGTGTAATGAACCTTGTTAGAAGTATTGGGATTAAAATTTTACAAATTTGCCCGAAAATAGCAGAATGAGGGGATCCATACAAACTTGCCAGAATATAGTAGAGAGGATCCTTGGTGCGGTGAGTGTTTGTATTGGTTAAAGAATATTCTATAAGAGGAGAATAAAAATATTTATATGTATCGGTCTTAAGTGTTAATTGATATGATTGTATATTTATAATTTTTTATATATAATAGATTTTTGTTTCTTTTATCCATAGATATAGTCAAATTAAATGTTGATTCATATTAAATTATTAATTTTTGTGTGGATAATTAATTATTATATTATGCTTCCACTTTCTTGTTTACATGAATGATTGATTGATTAATTGAGACTTTTGGCTTAATACAATGGCTTACCAAACACTCTCAAAACTTCAAATCCTTGTAGTTATTTTTAAAAGAATGATTCTAAATACTTTTTTTTTTTCTCTTTTTACACCTATTTTTTTATTTTTTAAGTAAAATTATTTATTTACCCTTTGCATTTTAATTTTAAAGTTTTTGAATATACATTACCGGTAAATTTTATAACTTATTGGATTTTATATTCGGTAAGTTAAAAAATTATATTTAGGTTTAGAAAAACATAATTAAGAGAATATTTTATAAAAATTTTTAAAATCTTTCCAATATATAATTTAGAAAGATTTTAATAGCTTTTGGATTTGCAAATTCATAAACTTTTAATAGTTAAAAAATATGAAAAAAAAAGAGAAAGGGTAATTAATTAATTTTATTTAAATTAATTTTAATATATATATATATATAGATATTTATATAAAGAGAATAATGGGATGTATTTAAAATTTCCCTTCTTAAAAACAATCCCGCTTCCACTCCTGGTTTTACACTTGGCCTTGTAGCATTTCTATTTGCACGTAATCCCTCCACGCAAGATTAACCATTTAATCTAATTGAAAGTATATATATATATATATATATATATCATAATTACTATACTAATACTATAACACTGACGTATGAAAACTGTGGGTGTTAAACTCTCGGTCGGAGCTGGATTTATCATCAACGAATTGAGTCACCAGTGCCTGTTGAAGCAGATGAGGGTAATCAAACTGTTATCGGTCTGTATAGTTTTTATTGGACTTTCGCTGAAAGCATTAGTAGTAGTTCTTTGTATGAATCCAAATTGGCGCAGGGTCTGGATTCACTATATTCATTGGATTATTGATTTATGTTTGAAAAAGTTTTCGAAGAATTGAAGTAACATTTTGTCCTCATTATCATTTGTATCCATTAAATTAACACAGCCATGAATCAATAAACTAGTTAAAAGGACGAAAGCCATGAAATGAGAAACCTCGGAATGGTCTGTTTCAATGAGTTGGACATGTTGAAATCCAGTAATATTGGGTGTATTGTGTATCAATGCTAGTTTTATATTTTTACCAGCGACATTCCGGTGCGATGCTACGGGTGTATTTGTTCTGCTTCAAGTTCCGTGAGAGAGATTAAAGAGAATCTTTAGTACAAAAATATTAAAAACTGACATAAAAATATAAACGTAGTACAAGAGAAAGAATAAAAGAAAAAAAAACACTAAAATTATTAAAGAAAGCAAAGCTAACTTATGAAGATCACAATGACCTACATTATAATTTTTATCTATTAGTAGAATAATTAAATTAAGAGTAACATCAAAATTAATGAGAAATTTAATTAAGAGTAATATCAAAATTAATGTTAAGTTTAGATATTATGATGTTGGAGTTGTATGAATGTGGTAAATAAAGTTTATTATGTATTAATCAGATATCAACAAATGAAAACAATGGCATATTTGAAAATAACAAAAGATATTGTTGGTGTCGAGCTCCAAATTAGGGGATGAAATCCTGAAATAGCCAAAGAGAAATAAGGTGGTCAAAGGGTAAAGGCAGGGAGTATTATTTACATTTGTATTTTGACCCTCAAGTCAAAGGTTGTAATAAGGGAGGTCGAAAAGAAAGGAAAATAAGCTAAAAATATAAGAAAAGTCAAATGCCTAGATAGTATCTAGAGGGCCTTATTTATAGATGGAAGGTGAAGGGTTTAAGAGATAAGCGATGACATGATCGAGTTGATGTGGCATGGATTCTGCGAGTTGGTTTGACATGTCAGAATGACTTAAAAATTTAAAATGTTGTTGGCTATCTGCTAATGTCTTTGATGAGGAATAATGGCCAAAATGCCCTTTGGACCTAAAATTACTCCTAACATTCTATCTCTCCCATCGAGTAGTCTGAGTATCAGATTGATAGGTGCCTAATTAAGCCTTTTTTGGCACTTGTGTTTGCTAGTCCAACCTTGAGTTTTTTTAGCGTCTATGGACCCGACATCACTTGCCAAAGTTAAATGCTTTTGAAGCTGATGTGAGGGTTGATAGAAAAGGTTTATGATTGATTGTAGGCTATTAAGTGTGGCCTTGGCTGATTTTGTTTACGTATGTCTGGTATGCTTGATGTTATCGAGCTTAGCCTTGAATATGACTTTTTAATTGTATATACATTACTGAGATGAGTGGCGGTGTGTCTCGACATGTGAAGAAGATGGTTTGAGCAAATTTGTTATGGCTAACAAATCCAATTTGAGCATCTGACATCGTGTTTGATGTTTATTTGTTACAATGGTTGATGTGGGACTTGTGTCTTTTCTTGATGTTGAAATTTGGTTTGTTGGTTTGGCATAAGGTTGACCTTTCCTTGATCGGTTTGATCGGTCTAAGTGGGTGGAATGACAAAGTTTCTCTTTTGTTGTTTGAAGATCGTAATTAATAAGGAGAGAGAAAATTAGGTGGTAAAAACCTAGTGCTAGGAATTTGAAAAATTTCCTTGGTAACCGTCCAAATAGGTGGCATAATTTGGAGCATTCATCTAATCTCAACATTGGCTATATAAAAACCTCTTGGGACCTTCGTTTTTCACCTTGCTATCTTTTTGCACTTAAACCGATCTACCTTTATTGACCTCAAAGATTTTATTTTTTTTCAACCAATCTTTTTTTTTTTTTTTTTACCTCGATACATTTCTTTTGCTTTTCTTTTTATAATGTCTTTTGTGCAAGTTTTAAAGCTCAAGAAGTTACAAGATGGTTTTAAAGAAGATCAGCTCAGCAATGGGGATGAGGATAATAGAGTCTATTTTATCATTACAGAAAGGGATTATAGCATAGATAGTATTTTGGTTGACCTCAATGTTCAAAGGAAGATAAAAAAAGGCTTGAAAAAAGTGCTTGTGCTAGGGGAGAATAGGTCTTTCAAGGAATAGGAGAGCAGCCTTGCGATAAAATGAATGAGCTTTTGGTTACGATGGATTTTGACCTCGAGAATCCTTCTATCTTAATGCTAAGGGTTAGTTCGGCTATTTTGTCTAACCTTTCTTCTTTTTTTGCCCTTTTTTTTAAAAAATCAAACATTTTATTCTTTTTTCCTCTACTTTTCCTCCTATTGAGCCAACTTCAATTGATGTTCCTAATTTCTCTTTGTTGTCTGAGGAGTTTTCCTTACCTTTTTCTTTTTCTTCCGACATCGTGGTGGTTTTCACTATTGCTTTTGCTCAAAATCCTACTCATGTTATGAAGTTTGAGTCTTTTGCTGATGAAGACTTTGATGACAAAGAAGGTTTTGATGAAGAGTAAGAAGGGAAGATCGACCAAGCTAAGAAAAAAAGTTAGGATGAAAAAGAGTTGTTTCTCAGATTTAGAGGCCTTGGCTTAAGTTCCATTTTATGCTCTTAATATTTAGGCCTAAACCTTAAGGACATGATGAAAAGCTTCAAGGGTAGGGCTAATCTTGAGGACTACACTAACATGTGTTATGTTCTTCATGTCTAATCTTTGATGGTTAGCTTTGACCTTTCAAAGGAAGGGTATAGCATGTTGACGCCAACCACCGAAGACCAAGTCACTTCTTCTCTAAAAGGTCACCAAATCTAGGTGTATTAAGATTCATATTGGCCAGTTTGAAGGCTCAACTTGAATTCTTTTTGTACATAGTAACCTTTATAATTCTTTATAAAAACTTAGACATTCTTTCTACCGTCCTCTATTTAGAGAGTTCTTCTCAATAAAAAACATTCCCATGATAAAAGCTCATTTTACATCATAGCTTGCCCAACTAAAAAGATTCTAGTAGATTGTTCGAGTTTAACAAGTAATTGAAAGCTATTTTTCCTTTACGTCGAGAAGAAAAATATCAATAAGCCTGAGATATGAGAGATATTGAATAAGCTTGGGACTTTTTAAGATGAACCCGTTTTTCTGACAATGATGACTTAATTGCTTGGGACAAGATTTTGGATTTCATCAAGAGGGGAGAGTCGATTATAGATGTTTATGGATTGACCTCCCTTGAAGTAGTGAAAGAGATCAAGTATTAGGGTAGGTTTAAGGTGACTTCACAAGGTATTTACCTTTTTAAACTTTTTCTAACACTTAGTTCATTTCATAAACATGTCTGACGACATCAAGCCGTCTAAGAAATTCAAGTTCCATAAGTTCTTCATCAATTAAAGCTGAAGAAAGGTAAAAAATAGCCCGTTAAGCTTGGTGCTCATTCCAAGTAAGGCAAGAAAATTATAAGCCCTTCCATTCAAAGATCTTTTACTGTTAAAAAAAAAAGGAAGAAAAAGTTACAGTAAGTCAGGATGGCTCTCTTCTACGGTAGTAACATCTTTATTACGATCCATCTTGGAGCATTACTCTGTCAATTTGTAGGAATATCCCCATTATGACCCATCTTAGAGCATTACTCTGTCAGTTTAGAGTTTGACTCTAATGAGAATCATTTGTGGATGCTAACATGGCAACGAAGTTCACAAAAGTCAATATCCCTCAGAGAGGTTAGTTATTTTTTAGCTCCATTTTTGTATTGTTTCATGAATTCCATTATTTTACAAAGTCTAAACTCAATTTTTTTTTGTAGTCTCAGAGAAGCTTCTAGCCTGTTTTTCCTAAACAACTAGTGAAGGCCTACTCTACGTTTGCTGAGCTCTGGCTCATTATTATAAGACCAAGTAAGACCTTAGAAGGTAAGCCCAAGAAAACTACAAGAACAATGATGTGATAGCCAAGCTGAAGGCTAATGTCTCTAACCTACATAAGAAAAAAAATGAGTAAAGAAAAAAGGTTAATAACTTAGAGGTTAAGTTGGAAAGCTATTGGTGCATAAGACATCAATTGAATCTGAAAAAGAGTAATTTGAGCTCAAACTCAATGAGGCTTAGCCTAAGATTGCTAAGCTAAGGTTAGAGCTTGAAGTAAAGTAAAAGGTCCAAGAGGAGAGTAAAAAGAAAGTCATTCAAGAGTTAATGGCTTTTTAAATATTTTTTTTTATCTTCAAATCAAATTTTCTTAGAAGAACATCCTTGGTGCCTTTGAGCTTTGCAATGACGAGATGTAATTCAAATTTGCCAATTTGAACCTCGACCTATTTGATATCAGAGTAGACAACCTCAAGACTAGGTCACCACTATTGTCTGATGGAAAAAGAAGATGAAGATGAGGATGCTGCAATGGATGCTAAGCACAATAATGCTCTTAAGCTTGTGGCCAAAAAGTAAAAGGGAGAGGAAAGGGCTATTGTTACTAAGGAAAGAGAAGAATAAAAACATTGCTTTTTATCTTTTTTTGTTTATTTTTTGGTTTAAGTGAGAGGTCGAGTTTTTTTTCAAAGGACCTCAAATTAGATCACTTTACAAAATTTTGTCACGTCATAGCATGTAATAGGATCACTCATGAAAACTTTTGTCAATACATTTTTTGTACTTGTTCAAGTAAAATTCTATGATGAAATGAATACAAATATTTTGCTTAAATTTCAGTTATGATTTTACCTTTTTGCTTTATTACTTAAGTTATTTAAGTTTCAATTCAGATAATGCCATGAAATTGGCCTACTAAAACTGACCTAAAGATGTATTGGGTTAATTTGATAATTCAATATAATAAACTAAATTTAATTACATTAGCTTGGTTGATACTAGGTGTGGTTAACAATTGGAACTTTTATTCAATAGGTATTTTCCAAAATTACAAGTGTAAGCTTGATTCTACATATTTCACTGGTAGTAAACTTTAAGGATGTCTGCATTTCATGCCATTAGAATAGGATTGTTGTTTATGTCTTACAATCTGTAGGTCACATCATGAACAACTTTTTTAATAATGTAAGGTCTTTCCTAGTTTAGGGCCAACTTACCACTAAGGTTGTTGATTACTAAAGCTTTTACATTTATAAGTACCATGTCATCTTTCTTTATATTTTTATGTTAGATCCTTTTAATATAGAAGTTAGCTACCTTCTGTTGATAGGCTACTATTCTGGCCAGAACTATATCTCTTTATTCTTTTGTCCAATCCAAATTGGCCCTCAAGGCTTTCTTCTTCCTTTTTTTTTATTCGAGCTCAACTAGTAAGCTAGGAAGCCCAATCTCTATAGGTACTATGGCCTTTGTCCAAAATGCTAGATGAAATGGATTTTTTCCAATAGGGACTTTGGCAGTGGTTCTGAGGGCTCATAGTACACCAAGCAGCTCATTTGCCTATTTACTTTTAGTTTCATCTAGCTTTTTTTTAAGGCTTCCAATATGGTTTTGTTCACTGCCTCAACTTACCCGTTAAATTAACGGATGATCGAGGTGAACCTTAGATCAATGTGGAAATTTATACACTATTTTTGAAATCTCGAATTATAAAATTACTTTTTATTATCTATTGTTATGGATTGAGATAGACCAAATCTGCATATTATGTTCTTTTAAACAAATTTTTTGGCTTAGGCTTTTGTAGTGGTGGCTAAGGCCTTAGCTTCAAGCCATTTTGTAAAGTAGTCAACTACTATGATTACAAACCTTCTTTATTTTACGTTCATTCCCTATTGCATAAAAGGTCAAGGGCTAATAATAGAGACTAGTTCAGTGGATGAAAGGTGTTGAACATGTGCAAACTTCTAGCATTTATCACATTTTTTCACTAGGTTGCTCATATTTTTTTTATAGTTAGCCAATAGTAGTCCTGTCTTAGTATCTTATACGCAAATGGCTGAAGTCTGAGGTGTTTGCCACAGATTCCCTCATGTATTTCTTTGAGTACATAGTTTGCCTTTTCATCATCTACACATTTCAAGTAAGGCAAACTAAAAGATATCTTGTATAATTTTTTGTTGATCATGATGTGTTGATGAGCTTTCCTCTTCAAAGCTTTAGCTCAGACCCTATCTTTGAGTTGTTTTCCCATTTTCATATATACTTTGATTGGGGTAATCCATGATTTTTTTTTCATTCTACCCAACCAATTTCTTCTTCAATACTTTTTTATGCTAGCTCTTCCACTAGAACATGAGCTGAGCTCTCCGTAGTCATTCTCAAAGCTAGATTAGATGGTGAACTAACTAGTGTATTTTTTTATTTTGGTATTTTTTAACCTCAACCTTAAAAAATATGGCTAGATGAGTCAATGGTTTATCTAGGTACTTTTTTATTTCTTTTTTTTAGGTCCTTTCATTTATTTGGCTGACCACTAGCTAGGAGTCACTGTATACAATGATGTTCTTCATATCCAGTTCGATTGCCAATCTTAGGTTGATGATTAGGACTTAATATTCTACCTCATTGTTGGAAGCTTTAAACCCAAACTTTAGCATATACTGAAATTGTAGGTCTTTTGGACTAATCAAAATTAGGTTGTCCCCACTTTTATAACTAATGGTGGACCTATAAACAAAAAGTTTTCATGTTTCTCATTCTTTACTTCTTTAACCTTCTCGGGCTATTCATTTGTTTTGGTCGATGTGCATTTTACAGCAAAATTCGCTAGCACATGTGATTTTAAAGCCAACTTATAAAGTATGTGCATTTCATATTCGTTGAGTTCTATTCTTGATTTGATTTGATTAGCCTTTCTGACAGTTCTAGTCTTTGTAAAATTTTTCTAAGTGATTGGTCTGTTAGGACATGAGTTGTGTAAGCTAGAAAATACGGCCTGAGCCTTTTAGCCGACATGACTATAGCATAAGCCAGTTTTTCTATTTTGAAGTAGTTTATCTTAGACCCTGTTAAGAATTTGCTTACAAAATATAAAGGCCTCTGCCTTTTTTTTCTTCTTTGACTAATATCGAACTGATAGCCTAGTTGATTGTAGCCAGGAATAGATATAGTACCTCATCGAGTCTTAACTTAAGAGAATAAAAGAGGAGAAAGGAAACTCTTTGAGCTTTTCAAATACTTTCTAACACTGGGGTGTGCATGTAAAGTCTAAGATGTTCTTAAAGCTTTTAAAAAATGGTAGATATCGTCTTGTCGACCTGGACATGAATCTGCTCAAGGTAGCTATTTTCTTAGTTAATCTTTGTACCTCTTTCACTGAGGTAGGTGCGTTCATGTCGAAGATGGCCTGAACCTTTTCTAGATTTGTCTCTATGCCTATTTTGTTGATCATATAACGCAAAAACTTTCCTGAAGTAATGCCAAAAGTGCATTTGCTTGGGTTTCATCTCATATTATATTTCTTTAAGTTATTAAAAGTCTCTTTTAAATATTTCAAGTGTTCGATCAAGCTTTTACTCTTCAGTATTATGTCGTCTATGTATACTTTTATATTTCAGTCGATTTGGTCCTTGATGGCCTTATTAATTAACTTTTGATAGGTTACTCTTGTATTTTTTAGGCCAAAAGGCATGACCTTGTAGCAATACAAACCTTTTTCAGTAATAAAAGTTAATTTTTTCTCATCTTCTTTCAGTATTTTGATTTGATTATAGCTTGTGTAGGCATCCATGAAACTAAAAAAGTCATGTTTGGCACTATCATCAACTAGTTGATTTATGTTGGGGAGAAGGAAGCTGTCTTTTAGGTAAGCTCCATTGAGGTTGGTAAAATCGACACACATTCTTTATTTTTTTAAGTGTTTTTTTGTCATGACTACTTTGGTTATCCAATTGAAGTAACATACTTCCCTGATTAAACTTGCTTGTAGTAGTTTATCGATTTTTTTCTCAATAGCCTTTTACTTTTTTATGGCAAAGATCCTCTTATTTTGTCAAACTAGCTTCATGTTTAGGTCAGTGTTTATCCTATGGACCATCATCTTAGGATCAATTCCTGGCATATCTAATGATGTCCATGCAAACAAGTAGGTGTTGTTTCTTAAAAGCCAGATTAGTTATTCCTTATGGTTAAGCTTGACCTCAATTTGCATACATTTTTCAAGATTACTCTCTCAAAACAATATATAGACAAGGTCTTCTGTTGATTCTAGTCTGTTGTCATCAACCTTAGGTCTCTAGTCAATTATTTTCTTCTATTTAGTTAAGTCAAGACTATTTCTTACAAAAAGGACAGACTCTAACATGACAATTAATTTTTTGTTGTTAGTAGAATGGTGTATAGTAGAAAAGTAAAACTGAATCAAAATGTGGATTTGTATTTTAAATTTTCTAATGGTTGGCTTAATAGCTCATTATTATTGACAAGTGTGTATGCTAGCTTCAGAGCTTAGTTTTTGTAAATATATTCAAAAATTACAAAAGTTTATGGCTTGTACAAGTATGGGGTTTAAAAGTTTATAGTGACTTAAAAGTGCACTTATTTTTTGTTATTTCTTACTGCTTCTTACCAAGGTTGCTTTACTTTGCTTCTTTCATTTCTTTGATCTTTATATTAGTCACCTTTATCTTTTTTGGCTTTTCTTTCTTGGCCAAATTGTTAGTCTATTTCCTAGTCTTACCCTTCATTATTGTGACATAGCATTATTGCACCATAGATTGGCCTCTTCTGACCTCTTTAACCCCATTCAGAGTCAGATACTTGATATTTAAGTGAAGAACTTAGCCAATTAGTCGTATAACAAACTGGTTAGGTCATCTTAAGATCATACTAAAAGTTGAAGGTACATCTACTATCATAAACTCTATAACTGAAGTAATGTTCCTCAACTCAGTACCTAGTGTGATAGATAGCTTATTATTCTTTTTATCAACATTTGTTCATTTCTGTAGCTGATCAATGTGGTAGTAAATGGCTTTAATATCATTTTTTTATTCATATTCTCAGTATTATAGTGTAGTACAAAATATCAGTTGAGCTCCCATTATCAAATAAAATCTTTTTTACCACATGATTATATACAATAGTAGTAACTACGATAATATCATAATGTGGGAATTGGATTCTTTTCATGTTTTTCGATGTAAAGAAAATTGATTCATCTTCCTAGCTTTTCTCTTTCTTGGCCAATGATCTTATGGCCATGATCATTTCCTAGTCAAACATTCTTTTGGCTGTCATAGAACTTATCCTAGTAATCATATTGATTATGCCCATAATGGGCTTGTTATTTATAACTCAACCTTTTTTCTTCTTGCTTGTTTCTCTAATTTATACCACCTTAGTTTCCATATAGTATGTCCTTCTGATTCTTCACTAGCTTTTTTCTATGATTCCCCCTCTTATAGTCTAGCCTACCTTAACCCTATCTTCATTGGACCACAAACCTTTTTAGCTAATCTCTTCTAATTAAACTTTCTATCTCATTCTTTAGGTCAACACAATCGTCAGTGTTATGGCTAAATTCTCTATGAAACCCACATATTTTGTTATGGTCTCAATGGGTGTTCTACCTTAGTAGCTTTGGCCATCTAAGCTTAAGGTCCCTTTCAATTTGCTTCAAAATCCTCTTTCTAAAGGTATTTAGTGCAATATAGTTTAGTTTTGTTTGTCAACTCAGGCTCTTAACCTTAGGGTACTCTCTTTCTCTTCCTCTATAGGGAGGATCGTAGACTTTCTTACCTTTTCTTCAGTCAAAGAGGAGGGATAAGCCTCTCTCACTTTAGTTTTTTATTGTAACTTTAGCATTTATGTATTTTTTTGTAACAAATAGCACGATAGCAAATGTCTTTAATAGTTCAAAAGAGAATGTGAGCTTTAATTGGTACTTTCTATCATTGAGTCCATTGGTGATAATAGCCACTACAATTGTCTGCTCTAGATCTTTCACTTGTAGAATTTTCATGTTAAAATGCATAGTGTAATCTTCTAAAGACTCATTTCTACCTTGGTGGATAGACATCAAGCTTAAGGTGGTCTTCTTAGTTCTTCTACTACTTGTAAATCTTAAGAAAAAAAGAATACTTGAGCTCATTGAAAGAGGTAATAGACTTCAGTTTTAGATTGCAATACCAGGATTGAGCTGCTCCTATGAGGGTCATGGCTAGACCTTTGCACATAAGAGCCTTATCTATATCTAGCATTATCATATTAGTCTAATAAAATTCTAAATGATTAAAGGGGTTAGATGTACAGTCATAGGTTTTCAAGGTTAGCATCTTGAACCATTTTAGAAGCATAGTTTGATCGATTTCTTCAATAACATGTGAAATCTCTAAGAATTTTAGCTTGTCTTTAAAAGCTACAACTTTTCCTTTTAGTTTTTTCTCTATAACTTGCATTCAGCTTTCAAATCTCTATTTGGCTAGGGTTTCAAGTCAATCTATTTAGAATTTTTTATGGTGGCGTGGGTAGAGGTATGGCTAGGGTAGTGGTGATGGGTAGCTAGAATGCCATGTTCTTTCCCCTAAAGGTTGAAGAGGCCTTAACTTGCTCATAGCTTGGTTGTATTTCTATTATTTATCTACCAAAGGTGACCAGATCGGGTACTTTTTAAGGTCTGGAGTGGTATTATGCTTCGAAGCATCTGTTTTATGGCTTAGATCTATTCGGTCAAGGCTTGGAATTGTTCCATGGTTGGTCCTAGTTGTGTCAGCACAAGTTGATCCATAGGTTAGCTATTGTGGGTTTTGGTCTTAGCAAGAATGGTTAGTTCTCCTTCCTCAATGACTCTCTTTCTAGGAAGCATATTGTTTTACTCAGCTAAAAGATATATTTTTGCCCTTAGCTGGCGCGCCAAATGTTAGTGCCAAGCTTCAAACTGGGGGTAAAACCCCAAAATAACTAGAAAGAGAAAGAGGGTGGTCAAAAGGCAAAGGCATAGAGTATTCCTTATGTTTGCACTCCAAAGTTCAAGTAAAGGATAGAATAAGGGAAGTCAAAAGGAAAGGAAAATAAGATAACAATAAAAGAAAAGTCATATGGCTAGATAATACCTAGAGGGTCCTATTTATAAACAAAAGGTAAAAAGTCTGAAGGGTGAACGATGGCATGGTCTAGTTGACGTAGCACTAACACTGTAGGTCGATCTAACATGTCAAGTCAATCCAAAAGTCTAAAATGCCATGATTGTCTGTTGATAGTCTCTAATGAAGAAAAATGGCCAAAATGCCCTTTAGACCTAAAATTACCCTTAACAGATACTTTTGAATTTAAGCACTTCATTTAATTCATTTTACTCATGTTTAAGTACATCAAAATATTTTTGGGATTAAAAAAATTCTATCATACCTCATTTCAATTTCTACATATTAATTTGTTATGAATAAACACTACACCAAGATTTCTTTTTTAAAACTAAACAATAAAAATTATGTTATACATAACATTAAACTCCCCAAAAAAGTTTTTGTACACCAAACATGCTTCAACATACATTTTGATAGAAAGGATTGCTAAAAAAATTAATGAAAGAGAAAATTTTGATGTTGACCTTATTGATTGAACAATCATTAAATTTCTTATAAGATAAAAAAATATTAATAGAAAAAATTATAAAATTTAATCGAAAGAATAAAAAAATAAAGAAAAAACTTAATATTAACAAAAAATAATTTTAAAAAATGCTTAATATAGGACACCTTTTTTATTTTTATTTTATTTTTTTCCTTTCTTTTAATGAGATAAAGAAGGTGCTCCTATTATACATAAAACATTCATAAATAGAAAAAAATAAACAAAGAAAAAAACCTAAAAGTAAAAACTCCCCACCCCTACTACTACCCTCTATAATAAAAGGAAGCAACAAAAGGCATAATAATTACCTCAATTGCTTTTTTTTTATTTCCATAAAAAACCCTTAACATGTAAAAAAACTAATTAAAAGAAAAATAATCTAAAAATCCAAAAACCTTTTCGACAACCTAAAGATTGAATACAAAAGAATCCATTTTCACATTCTTTTGTCTGTTTTGTTTAAAAAAAAAAATAACCCAAAAAAACCATAAAAAAAAATCAAAATCCAACATTTCAAACCTTTTTAAGATGAATAGAAGACCCATCATCAAAATTGAGGAAAAAGGAAAAATACATCGAGAAAGATGGAAATAAAAAAAAAAACTAAAAAAAGGTAAGAGGCAAATGTTGTATAAAAGACCAAATGAGCTATGTAAAATAAGGTAAGGTAATTGATTTGGTTTATCTTTCCTCTTTCTTTTTCTTTTCTGACACTTATTAATCCCTTAATCTTTTCTATTTTATTATTTTTTACTTGTTCAATGCTATAGAACTTTTTCTATTCAATGGGTTAATCAAATAATTATTAGATCGATCAACAAATTAGCTTTGCATGTAGGTTGTGTATCGAGCAAACAGGACTTGGGTCCGAGTTCAACTTAATTGTGAGGCTTTTTTTTCTACTAGAAAACCCAAATTTTTTTTAAATATTTTTTCTCCTTTCCTTCTCTCTCTAAAACTCCTCTTTCAAACTTTCTTTCTCTCAAAAAAAAAAAAGAAAACAATTGACCTCCACTCTAATATCTTGATTTTGACATTGACCACCATGTTGGCCGTTACTTACTAATGCCAATTTAGCCTCAAATTCCACCAAAATCTTCCTCTTGGTTCCCTCTTTCATGTCTTGATCTTAGTTTTTCTAAAAAAAAGTCACGGATTAGCCTAGGTTTAAAGAGAAAATCACGGGTCTCTTTCTCGTAAAAGCTCGCACTCCATTGCTTAAAACACTGCCTTCTCACATTATGTCCTTCTTCTCATCCTAGCTTTTTTTGTTGCTAAATTTGATGGCTCAAATCACTTTCAAAGTTCCTTAAACCCATAATCTAGAGGATTTTCCTATTTATTTTTAGTTTTCTTATGTTTTTCCTTTGTTTTTTTATGTTGCCTTTTCATAAGAAAATGTGGTTGGATTTTTTTTTGTCTTATCCAAAAAATGATAAATAAAGGAATTTTTTTTGGTGAATGGATTACCTTTTATGGTGTTTTAGGTTGTTTAATGGCAGCTGGGTAGGGTTGAGATTGCTATTGATGGTGGTGTAGGCCATTGGTAGGGGACTACTGATATTTAGGGTCTACAATAATGGATAATGGCACTTTCAATGGTTTAAAGGTGTTGGTCATATGCTGTTGTTTGGTTGATCAGAATAGTAAGCATGGATGGTTCTTTATTAAGCTTAGGGATCAATAATTAATGGTGATAGAGTGTACTTGTTTGAGAGGGTTTCGGTGATGGTGGTTGTAAAGGCTATTATTTTTCCTTTTGAAAGAATAATGAGAGTCTGAGGGAGTTTAAAGAGAAAGTTAAAAGAAAAAAATTAGGGCTTTTGTATATACACCAAAATAGCATGTTAAGAAGAAAGAAAGGAAATAAATGCAGGGAAAAAAAAAGAAGTTATGTAAGAGTGACAAGTGGCACTCTTAATGAAGCTTCAAGGAGAGTTAAAATAGTAAAATTAATAGTATGGGTTTTTGCTTATTACTGCCTACTTTAGTTTTTATCCTGCTTGCTTCTTGCATGTTCATCATTGCTTGTGCACTATAGTCATATGTTCTACACTTAAACAGCAACTAGTTGCAATTTATAACAAATATAATTAATGTAGACATCTCATTTTATCTGGGATTTTTTATCAATTAAAACAGTCCTGTAATTTTTTTTTTTTCATTTTATTTCAGATTTTTATTTCATATTTATCATTTTTTAATTTTTATCTTATGATCTATTTATTGTTTATTTTTTTTTTCTATCTTCATTATCTAATTATTTAAAAAAAAAAAAAGATTGAGATTAGGTTTGATGATGATCAAAAAATATAATTAGATACTAATCTTTAGTATTGGATGATTAATTAGAATTGAACTGAAACTTTATCAACATGATTTTATAAATAATTGTGATTCACAGAGGAAAAAAGAGGTGGAAAGATAGAAGAAGAATCTGAATTGAAAGGGGAAGACTGAAAAAACAAAGAGAAAGGCAATGAGCGAAATAGTTTTCAGCCATATCTAGTAGCAATTTTCCCATATGACCGAGGACATATCCTCACTGCCATCAACACCCATTGTTACCTTCCATTCCTCTATGAACCATCACCAAGATCCAACACTGACATTCGACGTAGTCCAGCAACCACTGTTGCAATCAAGCCACACCTAGCTCGAAACCATATCCCGGCCTTAATTGAATCTCTACCAAAACACCACTATATCCCTTCCTGGTCATCAAACCACCCAGCCATAGAAACCCACATTCACCAAGCTTCCACGCCCCGTCAAATACCTAAAAATTCAGCCTCAATATACAGACCAGAAAAAAACCACAACCAATTCCACATTCAACCCAACCAATTTCGCATTCAATCCAACCGAATCCACAATCAGCCCAAGATTTGTTATAATAATAGAGAACACAAATATCGAAAGTACAATTTAGATTTCATGGTTTTCTAGTTTAGCTTGGGAATTTCATAAAAAGAAAGAAAAAAAGCAAAGTTGGTGATTGACGGCACGAAAGTGACTTACAGCAGCGGCAACCCACATTAGCTGGAAAGCTCTGAAGGCTTGGCGTGGCTTGTGTCGACGAAGGCAAAAGTGGTTGGCTTGAGTTCTGCTAGTTGTTTTTTTTTTCGAGTTGTGCACGAAAGGGGTGCCATTCAAAACAAAGGGAGTGAAGAGATCAGAAAAAAGTTTTTGGTGGTGACGATTGGTGGAGGTCCACGATGACAAGAACAAACTAGGCCAGTGAAGAATAACGGTGATGGTGTTGAAAAGCCGTTGGAATTCGGAGCAAGTAACAGCCACCGTGAATGGAAGCTTAAGGAAAGTTTCTGAGAGCGACAGTAGGAGAAAAAAAAAAAGAAAAACAAGGAAATTTTCTTCCCCACTTCCCACTTCGTCGAGCCTCTCTGCCCCAAGGCACCGACAATCGCTTCTTTTTTTGCCAAGTGACCACATCTGGCATTGGTGCTGTCGCACTTCTTTTTTCCTTTTTCTCTGCACGTCTCTATTCCTTCTGGTGTCACTTTCTTTCAGTATGAGTTGCAGCCATGTACAGAGAAGAATCAGGAAAAAAAATAGATTTGAGGGAGAGATATAAAGAAAAACATATGGCAACAAGAAAAGAGAAATTACAAAAAGACATGGGAATCATCGACTGAAAGTGCAATGACCAAATCTGGAACAGAGGCTGAAGTAGAAACACTTAGATTTCTTGTTGATGTCTTCCATCGAGGTACAAAGAAAGATCCTGCAGATCGCCCAAAAGCTGAAGTCCTTCATGACATGTTGCTTAAATACACAAATGGTTTCAAAAATTCTAGCTAGGAGCATGTAGGTAATTTTGGTTGTCCAGAGAAGAGATGGATCCTAAATACTTTTACAGATACATCCCCCTTAGTCGAATAAAAACTTCTTTTACAACTGAAAGATGTCCTGTCTTGAGTTGTTCTTTCCCTTCTATGACCATAAGTGATGACATTGAAAGAGTGGCTTCCAGTTCTCTCATTCGGTACAAATTTGGATCAATGGAGGTTGTAGCAAAGGTGCGCACTCTTGAAATAACATTCAAGAAGTTTAGCTTCAGAGGCGTTGATTTGGATGCTCTCCTAGATATGTTCACCGATGAGCTGGTCAAGCTGTTCCCTGCTCATGCCCGCAGAAGGTTCCAGAGGGGTCTCAAGCGAAAGCCCATGGCTTTGATTAAAAAACTCCGCAAGGCGAAAAGGAAGGCCCCACCTGGTGAGAAGCCAGAACCTACTTTTTATTATTATTATTATTTTACTATTTATGTGCTTGTTTATTTTTTTTAGAATATTTTTACATGAATAAATAAAAAAGAATAAAAAATATAAAATAAAATTTTTAAGAATAAATTTTTAAAAAAATATTTTTGAGGAAAAATTGAAAGTATCAATTTTCCTTGAAAATAAATTTTCTAAAAAATATTTTTGAGGAAAAGTTGAAAGTATCAATTTTCCTTGAAAATAAGCTTTCTAAAAAAAATATTTTTAGGGAAATGTTGAAAGTATCAATTATCCTTAAAAATAAATTTTCAAAAAGGTTTTTTTTTTGAGGAAAAGTTGAAAGTATCAATTTTGCTCGAAATTAAAGTTTTTAAAAAATATTTTGGGGAGAAGTTGAAAGTATCAATTTTTTCTGTACAAAAGCGATCATTTTTCTTTTCTTTTTTTATTTCTTTGGATTTTCTTTAATGTTAAATAATCCGACAACAGAGCTTCTGCAAGTGAAACAGTAGTTTCTTGTATACTCTTGAGGTGAGAAATTTTTTTTAATTTTCTGCTAAAAGTATTACAGTCAATTGAGAATAATTTTCAATAACTAATTACTTGATAAATTTTTAAGGCTTATTGGATAACATAAAATTAAGCTGGTACCATCTTTTGATGGGAGTTGTGAGGGTGCTATAACCTTCCTCACACGTAATCGAACTCTCGAGCCCTGTTCTGGTTAGTAAACCCGAACCTATTCTTTTAAGGACCCTTAAACTTAGGTGTTCCCTGAAAGGATAGATTCCTTAGGTGGCCAATCGCACCTAGATAAAAAAGATTTGTGGTGACTCTTTAAGTCAATGTCTAGCAATGGATCATCGGATCTAGACGTTATGACAGTTTGGCAACTCTGCTGGGGACGTCCGAGAGTCAGGCCAGCAAATAAATTTGTGTTATCAAAAGCCTAATAAAATTGAACCTTTTGTATAGATTTTTTATTCATTCATGTTTATTTACTTTATTATGTCATTCATATGCATATGCATAACATAGAGTAAAGTACATATTGCTTTCGTGAAGTTTAATGCCTCCGCAGTGGCTAATGAAATACTCCCACTCAAATTGAACTTTTTTCGCTTGTAGCCTATAATGGGTGAGGATTGGGGTGCCTTACTAGTCTATGATGGACAATGATGTAAGGAGCAATTTGGGAACCTTTAGACTTTAGCCTTGAACTACATATAAGTGAACCTTAGAAGTGCCTAACCTTAATCTAGAGCCATTTCTACCCAATGATAGATATTTCCTGAAACTAAGACACAAGAAGAATGTTTATCTAATCAGTTTGATTGTCTAACTTTGTGCATCATTTTCATTATCATATGTAACATTATGCATTGGCATCACTTTCATTTCATCTATGAAACTAACTATGTTGTTTGTCTGATTTTATGCATCTGCATTATTTTCATGATCATGTTTTAACACAATCATTTGCATCCATTTCATATTAGATTTCATCCATAAAAATGTACATTTCATTCGTGCATCAATATATCATACATAAAGCATAGCATAGCATTTCTAATCATAATTGTGGTGCTAAAGGTTCAAAGACAGCTCTATCAAGCAACCCCACTCACCAATACAATACAAGAGCTCGAGCCAGACAAATGGAATAAGAAAATTCAATCGTCTCCAGAGATTAGAGAAAGCTCATGAGAAGTTAGAAGAAGGGTTGAATAAGGTTTTAGAGGCTTTGAACAAGCTAAACAATGGGAAGGCAACAGAAGAGAATGCTAGCCAACAAGAAGAGGATAACCCACTGTACCCTCTTGGTTTCAAGCCACATCAAGTCCAACCTGCACAAGGTCCATCATCACAGCAGTTCACCTATCTTATAGGGTAGACATATCTCAGAATGCCATGAGATTCAAATCAAGGATAGTACCAAAGTTATATAAATTTTATCTTTATTGAAAAGACGGTAAAACCAATGTCAGTCCCTAATTTGAATGATCTAAAAATAAAAAATTGAGGCCCAAAGGGAAAGAGCTTGTAGAAGCTTTAAAAGCTGAACAAAAGATAAACTTGTTAGAGGAAAGGCTACGAGTAATGGAAGGAATGGGTTTTTATGGTTCTGTCGATGCTGCTGTGCTTTGCTTAGTCCCTGATGTAATCATTCCTCTTAAGTTCAAAGTATCAAAATTTGAAAAATATGATGACACAAAGTGCCCAAAAACTCACATTACTATGTACTGTCAAAAAATGACTGCCCATGCCAAATAATGAAAAGCTCTTAATGTACATCTTTCAAGATAGCCTAACAGGCTCTATTGCTAGATGATATGTCCAGTTGGACAGGACACGCATTTGTTCTTGAAACGATATGGCTCATGCTTTCATTAGTCAATACCGGTATATAATAGACTTGGCCTATGATCGTCTTTCTTTACAGAATATGGAAAATAAAGCAACTGAATCGTTCAAAGAATATGCCCAAAGGTGGAAAAACATGGCTACTTAGGTGCAACCTTTTTTGACTGAAAATGAGATCGTCGTATTCTTTGTCAACACTTTAAAATCTTCTTATTATAAAAAGATGATAGGGACTGCCACAAAGAATTTCGCTAACATGGTGATTTCAGGCGAAATCATTAAGAATGCCATGAAAAATGACAAGCTGAAAAGAGGAGAAACCAAGAAGGTACCCAGGAAAAAAGAGACTGAAGCTCAAGCTGTAGGCTTTGACAGATAGTTCAAGGGATATCAACTCTATCTACCCTCAGATTACTCTCCATACTATCCTATTGTGAACAATACTTCATCTTATCCATACCAACTAGCCCATAGCCACCTAATTCATCCATATGCCAGCCCATTTTTATCCCTTAAGCTCCCATATACAGCCTTAACAGTCAAACTCCTGCAATACCCTAAATTCATCCTATTAGCCTGAAAAGTGATTCATGAGAGCAATGGACTATTCGAGAAAAACTTGTATCTGATCCAATCCTCATGACTTATATAGAGTTATATCGAGAGCTCTATAATAACCACCTGATTACCCTAAGTCGTGTAGACCCGCTCAAACCACCTTATCCTAAGTAGTATGATCCTACAGCTCATTGTGACTACCAATATAGAATTACTGGCTATTGCATTAAAAATTACACTACTCTAAAGCATGAGGTGCAACAGTTAATCAAGGATGAAATGGGCTTCAGCTTCTGGCACTGTTCGTGCCAAGTATTTACGGGCCATCGTTTCTAAGATAACAGAGAGAAAATCTGAATTAGCAAAGCTGGAGCAGTTGATTATGGGAAACCACTTGATGAAACAACTTGGGACATTGATGATGTTGCTAGATGTTTTGAGTACTATACGCATCTTGCTGAAGGTTTAGATGCGAAGCAAAAGGTTGCTATCTCTCTTCCTATTGAGACATTTAAGAGTTATGTGCTTAAGGAACCACTTGGGATCGTTGGATTGATTACTTTATGGAATTATCCACTGTTGATGGCCGCCTGAAAAGTAGCTCTTGCTTTGGCTGCAGATTGTGCTATAATACTAAAATCTTTCAAGTTAGTATCTATCACCTGTTTGAAGCTGGCTAACGTGTGTAGAAAAATTGGTTTTCCTTCAGGTGTCTTGAACATTCTGACTGGATCGAGCCCGAAAGTTATGATTTTTTTGGCATCTCATCCCAATGTTGACAAGATTGCCTTTACCAGAAGCATTACAATAGGGAGCATGATAATGGAAGCAGCCGCTTAAATTGTCAAGCTTGTATCTTTAGAACTCGACAGAAAAAGCCTAATCATTTTGTTTGAGGATCAAGAATATGAAGAGTCGTAATGAATCAATGGGGCAAGATAAAAAATCCTTCACCTGATTGCACAGGGGCATGATTTTAAAAAGGATGTTAAAACTGGTTGAATGTTACTTGTCATTCTAAGAGTTTTTTTAAAGTAATGTTAGGATTTCTTTTTTGCAATATGATTTCACTTGTTATCATCTTAATAAGGGCAAGTTAATGCATTTCATTACATTTTCTCTTTCACTCGACCATTATTCCATGCTCTGTTACCCTTTATAACTTTACATTCTCATTCTCAAATTTTAGATAATGAGTATTTAGACAATGATAACATTAATTCTGGGATTTAATTTTGAGAACTCATCTACATTAATATGAGGAGATCATTTGAGCAAAAAAGTAAGTTGTTACTAGAAGTAAAATAAATATGTCTTGAAGAAGTGCAATCTTTTATACAGGTTCATGAGCTTTTTTCAATAGATGATGTTCAAGAAAAGTATTTACAATTAAGATGAAAAATGGCCATCTTTTTTTTACCATTCGAAAAACCATTTATTGTTACTCCTTTGAGCCTATTATGATTTCTTTTTTTGAAGAACCCCAACCAAGGATCACCCTCTACACTGGAGGATAAATTTTGAAAAAAATATCACAAAAGGTCTCAAAGATGGAAAGAGAAAGAAAAGCAAAAGAAAAAATAAATGTCACACATGATTTGGGGTAAAGTAATGAGAATCCTTTGTGTGAGTAAAGAAAAAATAGTGAAATGATGTGGGGGCAAAATGCCAAGTTGCATCAAATGATTCTTTGGTTTTGAACCTTTTTAATACATGTTTTGAGCCTATTATATCCATTTCTTTTATGACATTTCACCTTGGCCTACATTATAACCTTAAAAAGTCCATTTGGATCGAGTGTGAATGCTCAACTTGAATGATCATATTTTGGGCGAAGGCATGCTCATGATGAAATAATGAAATCATGCTACATTGCTTTAAAATTTGATGTGTGGAAAGATATCAACAATGGATGAAAAATGAAAAAATGAAAAGAAGATGATGAAAAATGAAAAAATAAGAAAATGAAAAAAAAAATTCAAATTGAGAACCTAAAAGGGTGATTTTGGTAGAAAAAGATCCAGGTCAAATGATTCACATAGATGGAAGATCAAAGATATCTGAAGATCCCTCAAAGACGGGATAAAGTTCGCCAAGCTCAAAATGACTTCAACAGTAAATGGAATAAGTTTTTGAAAAAAAATCCTAGATTAATGTTGAGAATTGTTTGAATCTTCATCGTTTGGACATACCATTCATCTCAATGACATGTATCCAATTTATTTCCTTTCCCATTTATTTTGTACCAAAATAGATCTTCATTGATTATCTTTACCATAATTCACCTTGTGTTCTCTTATTGTTACATCCCTAGAATAAATCAAGAAAATGTATGAGTGCATTATAATTGTCAAGAATTGAAATGATGATGATGATGAATGAATGACAATGTGCATAAAAAAGTCTTGCATTCCTTTAAAGAGAAATCTAAGATGATGGTGGTAACAAAATGAAGAAGTGGTAAAAATCTAAAAGAGATGATTTAGAAGGATATATGATGTGACCAAATGAAGAATATGATGATGGATTGAACAATAAAATAAAGATGAGGCAAATCTTGAAAAGTGGTATAACCAAGTGATGAGTACAAGGATGAATTGGTCGATATGACTTGCAAGTTATGATTGAATGATAAAAATAATCAGTGGACAAAGTTTGTTTTGGAATGGTTAATGCTGAGACACCTATGAGCAATGACCCAGTGATGGTGGATGAAACTTGTTCTGAAATTTGTTAGTGCTGAAAAGTCCATGAATGGTGGTCAAGTGATGATCGATTAATGAAACTTGTTTCAAAGTATTGAGAAACTCAACAAGGAAGACATGAGAAATGGTGGAGTTTTGAGAGCCATATTACCACAATTATTTAGAATTTTATGACATAGATATCTGTATTACATGCATCATGGTGGCATCATTGCTTGAATAGTACATGCACATATTTGATGAATTAAACTTTATATGGACATGCATGGTACTATGAGAATATAGGTTATCGCATTTGCATCATTAAGAAAGCATTTGTATCTTTGGTCATAACATTCATTCATGCAAATTTTTGAGTCACTTGAAAAAAATTGTGAATATTTTATGAGAATTTTTTAGAACTCAAATGAGAATCTTTAAGGAGTGAAACCCTTAAGTTCATCGAATGTGAATCTTCGAATTAGAATAAAAAGTTTTGAACTTTTGGATGTGAATCTCCAAAATACAAAGCTTTAACTTTTTGGATATGAATCTCTAAAATTTTTCTTTTAATGAGAACTTTAAACTTAGATGTGAAACTCTAAGTTTTATTGTTGAGCCTTTGAACTCAAACGAGAAGCTTTAGATTTTTGGATATGAATTCCAAGTTTGCCAAATAAGAACATTTGAAAAGCCTTGAACTTTTGGATGTGAATCTCCAAAATTCAAATGAAGATCTTTAATGCGAGTCTTGCAAATTGCAAATACAAATCTTGAGATCTTGCAAATTTGAATGAAACTGAAATTTTGAGAATCAAATTTCTGTAAATTCTTACGAAGTTAGAAGGTTTTTACGAATCTGAACCTCTGAATGTTGAACTCAAATTATGAATCCTTGAATTTTCATTACAAAATTCCTTCAGTCACGATCTATAACTCTTTTGGATTTGATTGTTAAGGAGCAATTTGTTTTCAAAAGTCGGGGTTACCTCTATTTAGAAGAGCAAGTTACTTTTCAAAATTGTGGTGCCTCTATTTAGATGAGCATTTATTTTTGAAGTCATGGTACTTCTGCTTTCAACGATTTATTTTTTCAAAGTCGTTGAGCCTCTGATTAGAGGAGCAATTTATTTTTTTAAAGTCACCGAGCCTCTGTTTAGAAGAGTAATTTATTTTTTCAAAGTTGTCGAGCCTCTGATTAGAGAAGCCATTTATTTTTCAAAAATCGTTGAGCCTCTGATTAGAGGAGCTTTGTTTATGTTTCTCAAAGTCGTTGAGCTCTGCTTAGAGGTGCTTGATCAAAATTTAAAAAAAAAAAACAAAAAAAACAAAAAAATTACCTCTATTTAGAAGAGCTTTCTTTATGTTTCTCAAAGTCGTTGAGCCTCTGCTTAGAGAAGCTTTGATCAAATTTAAAAAATACAAAAAAAATTATCTCTGTTTAGAGGAGCTTTGTTTATGTTTCTCAAAGTTATTGAGCCTCTGCTTAGAGGAGCTTTGATCAAATTTAAAAAATAAAAAAATAAAAAAACAAAAAAAAAATCCAGTTGACTCTTGAATGGGTGTCTACGTCTTTGTACAATTTTTGTTTCACAGAAAATGTGTAAAGAGGGACAGCTGTAGACACCCCATTTTAAAAATTTAAAAATCATAAGGTTCTTCAATATGTTGGTAAAACCTTATTTTTCTAAAAATAAAACCACAAGTGCTCCAATATGTTGGTAAGGTTTTATTTTATTAACCAATTTTATTTTAAAAATTTGAACCTTCCAATATGTTAATAAGATTCGATTCTTATTCAAAATTCATTTTTTAGAAATTTAAACCCTCTAATATATTGGTAAGGTCCCTTTTATTTGTTTAAAGATGTTTTTATATAAAAAAAATTACAAATGAATAATAACAAATAAATAACAAAATAACAAATAAATAAACACATAAAAAACCACATAAATAAATATAAAATAATCAAACAAAAAATAATTAATTAATTAATTACTTGAAATGTGGCTCAGCTTAGCGACTAGATAATGGCTCGATTGTAAGAACAATGGGCAGATAGATTGAGGCTCAACTCAACTTATGTTGATAGCTAATAGGAACCCGTTGCAAATTGTGTTGCGTGCAAGTTAAGTTAAGTAAACAGGTTGAAGTGTAAATCTTGAAAATCTTTAAAGGGCTAAACAACATCATTTTTCAACAATATAAAAGGCATAATTTCCTCTATTTTTCTTCAGACCCTCTTTTCCTCTCTCTCTCTCTTCTCTCCTTACTATATGTTTCTCTTTTCTGATAAAGAAAACTAGTCAGTGACGATGGCAAACCCATCGTGATCTAGAAAATATTATCAAAAAATTCAAAAAGTCATCGAAAACTTCAAACATTGCTGAAAAATTGTTGGAAACTGCAAATCTTGCTAAAAAATTTGTTAAAAAATTCAAAGCTAGGAATATTCTACTTTTTTTTCAAAATTTTTCAAAAATTTTAAAAAATTTCCAGAAATTCAATTTGAAGCCTTTTCAACCAACCAAATCTTTTGCTCACACTATTTCTCCCCAACTTGGACTAAATCAAACTCTAACAAATCGCCAAAACCCCAAGAACAAATTCCTTCAAATTAAGAACCCCATTGCTAGACTATTTATTTAGTTTTTCTTGACTGTTTGATCTATGTAGGCTCTGGTTGCTATTATGTGTTCTTTCTGTGATGATATGTAGGTCTCTTTATAAGTGGAAATTTAGTAGAATTACAAGTTACTTAGGACTCAATTTCCACCAACAAATTGCATTATCATAAAGAAAAACATTTATCTTAAATTCAAATCTAATTCAAGTCTAGTTATGATAAAATCAAATTAGCACTCAAGTTCATCACCAACCCCCCTAATTGATTCTCGACCAATCATTTTTTATTTTTAAAAATTATCTCTTTTTAAAAAAAACAAATCAAAATAAATACTTAAAGATAAATGAAATTAAAATTAAAGATAAATGAAAAATTTTAAAATTAGATAAAAAAAAGAGCAAAAATAAATAATTAAAAAATAATCAAGATAAATAAGATATATGTGTGTGTGTGGGTAAAATAAAGGTAAAATCATAAAATAATAAAAACATAAAAAGAAAAAAAAATTTAGAAAATTGGATAATTAGGATTGATTGGTTTGGGCCCAAGAAATTTGGGCCTCAGACCAAATAGGGTATCTACACTTACTAAATAATTGTACTCATTCCTTTCTTTAACATTTTACGAGCTTTGATTTTGATTATGCACATGGGAATCTTAAGGAGTGATGTTTCAAAACTTTAATGGTTGTTTCAAGATTTTTAGGATTGTCTTAGATACCTTGTATTACCCAAGCCTAAGTTATTATAACCTAATTAGTTGACCTAGCCCTTGAGTATTTAATGCAAAAATAAATAAGAGAGAAGAAAGAAAAAACTTATCAACAATTTTTATCGATAATTTTCTCTGATAGAAAAAGAATTAGGAAAAGTTGAAAAAACTTTAAAAAATAAAAAAGGAAAAGAAATAACAAATCAATCCCAAAAAATCACTGATTAAGGTAAAATTTTTCTTAAAACTTTTGAAATTATTATATTTTGTGCAATTCTCTACAAACCCCAAGTTATATTCTTGTACCTTTTCATTTTCAAAAAATTTCAGCAACGTTTTGGTTACAATTCGGCAAAATTATAGGTAACAAAAAGGTCTTTTCAAAACCTTTCTATATGTGACACTTCATTTGGTTGAGTAATTTAGGAGAATTAAATATTTTAAACTTTTAATTTTTGAGGTGTTGGAACTCTCTACTCCTATGGTCGATTTGTTTAAACTTTATGTGCTTTTGATAATATGAAATGTGAACTTTTTAGTAGTATAACTAATTTGTTTAAATGATATTTAGGCTAAGAGAATCAAAGTCTCAAAGTAAGTTTCATGAATCTAAAATCTAAAAAAAAATTTGGTTATTTGTGATAATTCGCAAAGTTTTGGCCTTCAAAACTTAGGCTTTTAAAAATCATTTTGGCCAAAACAAAATTCTAAGTTGTAGTATTACATTCTTACTTTAAATTTATGCCTTCATTTATTACTAAGAACTGTGGAATGTTAGAGATTTTGTGATTCAAATAAGCTAAATGATCACAAAATGTAAAAATTTCAAAATTAGGAAAATTTTATTTTTAGTTGTTTTAAGATTATTTTTAGCCAACATTTAATGTATTTAGTTATAAATCATATAAATTTTAGTTATATTATTTTTAATGAATTTTTACATATTTTAATATATTTTTACTATATTAATTTCATGTTATTATTTTTGTTAAATGACTATTAAGTTAAAGTCAAACTTACAAAAATAATTATTATTAAATATTAAAATTAAATATTTATAAATTGATTTATATGTTTTAATTCTTAATTTCATATTTATACTTTATTTTAGGTATTTTGCTATAAAGAAAATTTGCTTTAATATGTTAAAAATACTTTCAAATAGTTTCAATTAATCATAAAGTTTGTCAGACAACCCAATTCGCTTATGATAACTAATGAAAGGTTTGCCTTATTAAATTTATATTTTCAGAGTAAATTTTGATTTTTTTTTTTTGAATTATTAGGATACTAAGAGATTTGTGTGATTTACTGTTTAAGTTTTGGATTAGTACATCAAGTAAGTGACTTGATATCTCTTCGGTCTTTATGACCCTAAAAATCAGCCTCATTATGTTTAAAGCTTATATATATATATATATAATATTGTTTTGTACATTTGTTTTGTAAATAGGTTGAATATGCAAAATGTATATATATGATTTCTTTATTATGAATTTGGATATAATTTTGTAATTTCTTTGATCTTTTAATATAATTTTATAATAATATATTGATATATCCATCGATTTTTTGAATAAGAAATTTTGCTTTAGAATGACGTGAAATTTGTTATGTACGAATTACATTTGAAAAAGTATATGAGTATCAATTTTGTCTATATTGGATAATTTGAAAATATGTTTTGGTTTTGTCTCCTAATATGGCTATGTTATAACCCTGCCAATGGGGGTTAATTGTTGGCATGTGATATGTATTTTGTGACATCGATTTCAATTTCGAATCGTGCCACCGGTTAAAAATAGTGATTTTTGTTCACTATATCACCAGTGATATACTTGTATCCCATTGAACTAAAAAAGTTACTATGATTTTTGTGCTGTCCTATTACACTAAAGGGGTTACTATAATTTTTGTTTTGTCTCATTGCACTAATAATGATTATCAGTGTAACAATCTAGTTACTTTTGATATTCTTTTATCCCATTGTACTAAAAGAAAATTTTTTATTATGACCTGTGCCAAAGGGGTTAAATATGGTTCTAATATATTACGGGAAACTAATAAAATTATAATTTTATAATATTTTATTCTGTCTTATAATTGAAAATCTGGTTTGGAGAATATGGTGTTAAAACATTTTAATACAAGTCTAAATATTTAATCACTTACTTAACTTGGCCTAAATGTTGTGTATTAATCCAATGAAATGTTTACTTACTGAAGATTGTACTCTTCTTTTCTTACTTTTCGATTTAGATATTTGCATCATAGGCTTATTTTGACCGGGCTATAGTCAAACTTCATCTATCTTTGTCATCTATAACTTTTAATTAATTACTAGTATAATTAAATTACATATTATTCCTTACTTAAGATCAAGTGATTACATGATATTTTCAAAGATTAGTTTGTGAATTATAATTTTAAAGTTTTTGTAGTTTGATTTGATCAATTATATTTTAGTTTTTAATTTATTCTGTACTGCATAGATTCATCTCATAATAACTTGTTACTATAAATTCTTGCGTTTGGGTTTTGTGACATCTTAAAATTCACTTTTATAAATTATCTATTTATGACTTTAAATGAATATTTCGGATTTCATAAATTTTTAAATATTTCATCTTCGTGTCAATAGATATTAAAAATTATGAACTTTTTTTTTTCAGACTCGCTTGTCTCATTTATATTTTTTTATATGTTTAAGCATGATTTTTGCCTTGCATATCTATAGAATCATATCTTGCAAGTGTACAGCATCTATTATGCCTTGGTTTGAGGTGTAACACGCTGACAGCCGCACCAGTGTTAATATAGAAAAATTATTGCACTTTCTCCAGGAGGAGTTACACGTTGGTATTTATATTGATAGGAAGCTTTTATAAGTCTAAGTTTTTAATGCATTAAACCAATCATGATTTGGACATTTGGTAACTCAAGATATACTTGTTTAGTCAATAAGTGCAAAACTGCCAGAACTAGTATTAGCATTGGTTGAAGGTAGCATGGTCATGCACTAACTATTTGGTATGTGATTGGTTTCCAACACATAGATATAAATAGTAGGCATTTGAATCGTGGTGAAAAGTGTATCGAGATATCATCGAGTGTTCTATTCGTTACGAAAATAAGGTAAGTGATTGGATCTTCAGGTTATTTCAAAATTAGTGCTCTATAAATATTTTGCTACTTATTGCTATTTAATAAATGGTTTTGAATATTGTGAAGTTAATTGTTTTAATGAAATATGAAAATATGATTGTTTTCTAAAATCGGGTCAAGCATGAAATTGTAAATGTTTTGGATTTGAAATATTGTGTATTGTGGAAATGATATTGTTATTAGAAAATAGTTTACGTTATTGGAAGGCTTTATAATGGACTCATGCCTCAAGGGGTTAAACTGATGGTTGGACCCACGATTTATACCATTAGCTGATTGTCATTGTGAATTGTGAACATTCGAGATATTTCATGATTGCTATTGTGGATTGTGATACTGCTGGAAGAGAACCAAAAAAATTGATGATTTTTGTTAAAAAAGTGTATTGTGGATTGAAATGATGATTTATTGTTAAATATTGTACTTTGACATTTGTGTTTTATTGACAAAATATTGCGATTGAAAGTATTGTTTTATAATACTTAATCCAGCCAATTAGATCTTGTTACTTATTTGAGCCGGATAGCTCACTGTTTTTTAAAATATTTTTCAGATACATAAGACTGAGCACTGGGATTGGAATTGAGAGCAGTGCACTTATCATCCTAAGATAAATTCTAGTAAATGAAGTAGTGTCGTGGTTATTATGAATAGTTTGGAGACTTTGTAATAGAATTTTCATAAAATTTGTTAAATAATAACGAGGTATTATTGGAGCTAATAGTGTCTGGAGGAAAGTGATTCGGCCTAACGTAATCATGGGGCTTACTTCATGGGTGTGAGTTGTAGATATCCCATTTTATTTAGGAATGTTTTGGAATCGAAACAGTCCTTCGACTATAACTTGGATCTCAATCGAAAAATTGAGCTTAATCAGATAAAAGTCTAAAATTTTTAATTATAATTTGATTTTAATTTTGATTTAGATTTTTTTTTTTTACTTTAGTTTTGAGTTTTATTTTTTCATTTATTTTGGTTAAAAAAGTCAAAGTTTGAAAGTCAACAAAAATAGAAAAAAATCAGAAAGCCGAATGAAAAGGAAACGGAAATTTTGCGGGAAAATCCTGGATTCAATTTTTGAATTTAGTTCTCAATTCCTAAATCATTGAAAAAGGGAAGATTGCATAAGAAATAAAATCACAGAGTTAATTCTCAAAAATTAAATCAAATTACGGTGACCAGTTGAATTGATCTACTTTCCAAATTAAAGGGATTCAATCCCTATAAACAAACA
Source organism: Durio zibethinus (assembly GCF_002303985.1). The sequence goes on along the minus strand of NW_019168037.1, from coordinate 7,357,465 downwards.
GAACAAAAAGATAGCAAATGGCAGGAAAACTTGGAACCCATAAAGAGCAATTTCAAGTTTGAAAATAGGACACCCAGAATCGATAATTACCGAGCCCTGAAAATAACCAACACTTGAACCAAGTCAGCAAAGATTCAATTCCCAGAAGTGGCAACTACCAGAAAAGCCCCAAACAACCCAAAAACAGACCCCAAACCTGACAGATGGCAACAATTAAGCAATCGAAAAAGCAATCACAACAGTTGAAGGTTTCAATTAACAAACAAGGATTGAAACAGAGGCATCAACAAATTCAGAGTTGGCCACACAGGAATAGAACATAACAATTTTCAGCATCAATCAAAGTCATATTTTTGGCATTTGATCGCAAAAGGTGGAACAAAAGCAAACCCAAAGCCACAAGAAAACCAAGAAAACCAAGCCTCCATCAGTAACAATGGCAGAAGAAAAAACACAAACAATATATAGGAGAGAGCAAGCATAATAAATAGAGAGCAATCACAATTTTCAGAAGAGTATAAGAAATAACAAAAGATCACAAAATAGAAATTTTGGCAACAGGGGTTTCATTCTGTGGATTTCAAGTCTAGGAAATTCAAATAGGTTTTGGGTCTTGAAAAGAATATGACTAGGTTGTTCATCTGGTAGGGAAAAGAGTGGAGTTTAAAAGGCTGACGTTGGTAGCATGACAGAAAGGCAGCGGCGAACAGTGGACAGGTTGGTGGTAGTTGAATGACGGCTGAATTTCTCTGGTATTTGGGCTTTGTTCTTAAACTTTAAAGAAAAGAAGAGAGTCTGGTTGAAGCAAGACAGAGGCAAAAAAAATTGTACTAAACGACGCGTAAAAAATTTGACATCTGCACTGCACCAAGCCCAACCACTTAATTTGGTCTCTTTCATTATTTCATTTTTCTTGTTTTATGTTTTTTTTTTAGGTTAATTGATACGAGAAAAAAGAAAAAAAAGATTTAATATTAATTTTTATGTTTTTTGCATTTTTTTTGCATGATATTATATTATTGCATGATAATTTTATGATAATTTTGTCTATTTTAATTGATTTTTTTCTTTCAAATTTTAAAAAAAGTTTAAAAAAAAAGAATATTTTTTAATTCTACCAAATTATTGAAAGATTTAAATCTTTATATTTAGTTTTCCAAACTATTATAGGATTTAATGAATTTTCTTGAAAAAAATATTTTTTTTAAATCCTATCAATATATTGAAAGATAATTTTTGAAAGAAAATCTTAAACATATTGAAAGATATTTCTGAAAATAAATTGTTTCTTTATAAAAATGATATCTTAATAGGTTATTACAAATAATTTTTTAATTAAATGAATTTGACAATGAAACTTTTTAGAGTAGGATACTAGTCTCCATTAATACTCGTAAGATGAGAAAATCATTATAAATTATTACCAAATTATTAGAGTAATTTTAGAATCAATTTTCAATAATTAAATTATTTGATAAAATTATAAAAATGCTTTATGGCTTGGATAATTTGAAATCAAACTGGTACTATCTTTTGGATAAGTGTTGTAAGGATGCTATAAACTTTCTCACTTGTAATCGCACTCTTGAACCTAAAATTTAATTTTGTAGACTAGAATTTACTTTTAAAGATACCTAAATCAAGTTTGGGACTACTCTTTAAAATGAGATAAATTCAGTTAGGTGATCAATCACATTTAAATAAAAAATATTTGTGGTAATTCCTAAAGTTTATGTCTAGTAGTAGATTCACAGATCTGTACGTTATGACAGTTTGACAACTCCACTAGGGAGATCGAGAGTCAAGCCAATAAATAATTTCTTATTATCCAAGCCTAACTTAATAAATTTAAGAATTTTTTCCCTGATTTTATTTATTTATTTATTTATTTCATATATATCATTCATTTGCACATGTATAACATGATCTTTACACCTGAGTTTCTTCCCTTAAGAGGAAGTAAAGTACCTATATCTTCATGAGATTTCATGTCTCCACATATACTAGCAAAATACTCCCATTCAAATTGAACCATTTCTGTTTATAGCCTACACTGGGTCAGAATTAAGGTGCAACTAATCTATAATGGACAATGATGTAAGGAACAATTTGAGAACTCTTAGACTATCAAACCTTTGAACCTAGTATATAAATAAACCCTAAAGGTCCGAACCTAAGATAAAGCCATGCCTTCCTTTGTATTAGAAAATCCTAAATAAGACATATGATGGGATGTTTATTCTACTTGTAAATTTATATATTATTTTTGAATATATTATTTGCATACTCACCTTTTATTTTTGTTCTTTGTATTTATTGTTCTTTGTATATATTATGTGTATACTAACCCCTTTTCTTTTACTATGCATGCATCCACATTATTAGATTTATCATAAGAAGTAATTGACACAAAACAATTTTCATAAGGAAAATATTAATCACATCTATGGAAAACCTAGCAAAGTCTTCTACTATTTTGAAAAAAGAGTTCGAAGAGTTGAAGCTTGCAAACAAAAGGCTAAAAAGGGAAGTTCAAGCACTTGAACAAGAAAAGGATGAATGGAAGAGTCTATTTGCTGACCTTAACACAACATAGTCATTTACGAATTAAGAGCTGGCCCAACTTTTGAAAGAAATGGATAGTTGCAAGCAAAACTACAAAAAAGTGATGAGCCACTTTTTGAGGCACAAAGGGACATCCAAATATTGAATGTAGTTGTGGTTAAAATTGGAACACAAATAGGAGCTATGTATGATGAGTGTGAGCAATTAAAGAGGCATAAGTTAGAAAACATAACCAATTGGAGTCTCTACTTGACCAAATCACTGTAGCTGTTTACAAAGCTAAAGACATGGTAGAAAATGTTGAAGAATAGAAGACAAAGGTGCCATTAGAGGGAGCACATGGCCAAGAACTACTAGATTTTCTTAATGAAGTGCAAAGCCAATATCGACAAATTAAGGTTTCTTTCCTCAATAAATTCTAAACTTTTCATGAATGTAATATTGGATTCGGCTAGAAATAACTTTTAATTCAATAAAGATTTTCTTTTTTAACAATTGTTATGTGGTAAATTCTTATTATTGCATTCATGCATTCTAACATTTATTCTTATGCATAATTGGATGGTTTGATGATTATTCTAAGTATGCACCTTAATTGTAGTAAATTAAGGTTCAAAAATAGCTCGATCAATTCACCACTAGTATAACACTCGAGCTTAAGCCAAAAGAATGAAACAAGACAATGCAAGCCACGTTGAAAAGTTAGAGAGGTCCAACAAGAGCTCAAAAAGGAGTTGAGCAAAATTTTGGAAGCACTAACCAAATTTAACAAAGGGAAAACTATAGAAAAGAGACTAAACCTAAAAATCATCCATTACAGGATATTGTTGACCTTCTGTATCTTACTAATTATAACCCATATAAGGCCTAATCCATTTAAGGCACATCACTACAACAGTTCACATTCCTTACAGGGTATACTTGCACAAGAATGCATCTACACCAACTCAAGTGCAATTTCAAAGTTTTGCTAATCTTGTTTTCACTAAAAATGTAGTAAAGCTAGTTTCGATCCCCAACTTAAATGGCCTTAAGAAAAATGAAAAGCTAAAATTGAAGGCAATTGAAAGTTTAGCGGACTCAAAGTTTGAACAAAAGATGAACCTACTAGAAAAGAGACTACGGGTTGTTGAATGCATAGATTTTTATGACTCTATCGATGTTGTTGGGCTTTGCTTAATTTCGGATATTGTGATTCCTCCAAAATTCAAAGTGTTTGAGTTTGAAAAATATGATAATACAAAATGTTTGATCACACATGTCACTATATGCTATCAAAATATGGTTGCTTACACCAGTGATAAAAAATTATCGATGCATGTGTTTCAAGATAGCCTTACTAGTTTAGCTACAATGTGGTATTTCCACTAGATCGAACCTACATACATTCTTAGAAAAAGCTTACTCAGACATTTATTAAACAGTATTGCCATATTATTAACTTGGCTCATGATCACCTTTCTTTGCAAAGCATGGAGAAGAAGTTGATAGAATTTTTCAAAGAGTTTGCCCAACGATGAAGGATATAGCTTCTCAAGTTCAATCTCTTTTGAATGAGAAAGAAATAATAGTACTATTCATTAACAACCTAAAAATAGCCTATTATAAAAAATAATAGGAAAAGCAATAAAGAACTTTGCTGACATGGTGATTTTAGGAAAAAATTATTAAAATGCCTTCAAGAGTGATAGGCTTGAGGAAAGAAAGACAAACAACACTAAAAAAGGTTGGATGCCTAAAAGGATAGAAACTGAAACCCAAGCTGTGAGTTTTGAAGGATAACAATTTAAAAGTTATGCTTCGTAACCACCACCTATTCATCCTACTTACTATCCTGTAATTAATAATTTGCACAAGTCCCTTGAATAATATTTCCCCAAGTCTTTATCAATCAGCCTTTCAAGCACCTACATATGGACCTAATTCTATCACTACACTAGTTTAAGGCCTAACAATCAAACAAGTGATTTAAAAAGATCTAGAGGCAACTAAGAAAGAGCTCATATTGATCCTATCCCCATAACATATAATGAGTTATTTCCAAAATTTATTAAGAATGACCTAGTATCTCCAATTCTTTTGAAAACCTTGAAGCCACCTTATCCCAAATGGTATAGTGTTAATGCCACATGTGATTAACATAACAAGAACATGGGTCACTTTATAGAAACCTACCCTACTTTTGAGCATAAGGAACAAAGTTTGATCCTAGCAGGCTTTGTGATCTTTAATTAATTAGGGGAGCTGAATGTCAACAAAAGCCATTTGCTTAATCATCTAGAGGTATAATTTTAGAAAGGATACGAAAAGAATGATAGAAACTATTATCATTTTAGGATTTTTTTAGAATATGGAATTTCTTTTATGTACTTAAATTTTATTTTATTTGTCATCATTTTAATAAAGTGATAGATACAATACATTTTCATGACATTTCTTTTTTTGTGAATCACTATTATATGCTTTTACCTTTTGACATATTTTCTTATATCTGTTCTCAAATTTCAAATAATGAATGTTTATATTGTCATGACAACAATTCAGAATTTGATTTTGAAAATATCATTCATTTATTGGGACTCTTGAAAAAAAAAATTTGAAAAAGAATTTCGCTCACTAAAAGATGAAACTGATGTAGTGCATGATCATTGTTTTTGGTCAATAAATGTTTTCATTAAGAGTATCCATATTTGAAATAAGAAATAGCTATCTTTCTTCTACATTTTCACAAAAAGAGTAAAATTATCATTTGCTACCCCATTTGAACTTGTTAAAAATTTTTTTTAAGGAACCGTAACTAAGGATCACCCCTACACTGGGGGGCAAAGTTTGAAAAGCTTATTTACAGAAAGAAAAATGAAGATCCTTAGTGATTTCAAGGGTAAAGCCTTTTTATGCTCAAATTTTTCTTGGAAAAAATGATGAAAAGTGCAAAAAAAAAAAAGGCTAAATAATAAAAAAGAAGAAGAAATTGATAGGGTAAAATATCAATGTGCTCTACATGTAAAGAAATAATCATTGGTTTGATTATCCTTCAGATATAGTTTGGACCTATTCTATCCATTTCTTTCATAACCCTACACCTTAGCTTATGTTATATCCCTTAAAAGTCCAGTTTAATCAAATGTGGATATTCAAATTATGAATTGAACTAAGGTAGATTTGCCATTGGGTTTTTTTTTTTTTTAGATTTGATACCATAAAAAAAAAATAAAAATAAAAACTTAACTGAAAACCCGAAAGGATGATTTAAGTAAAAAAAAAATTAAAGACTCAAAAAAACATATTCATTTAAAGATCCCAAGAATATGGATGATGATTGGTTCAAAGATCAAGAATATTGATGAAATGTATTTTTAAGAAAGAATTCTGAGTTGAAGTTCAAAATTATCCAAACAGTCATTATTTTAGATGTTAATATCCCATTTAAACAGACATAGTATTTTTGCTTTTGTTCACCTTTGATTGTTCTTAACTAGACTTCCTTTTGATAATGAATACCTAGTTTTCTTGCTTTTACCAAATATGCATTCCCTAAATAAATTGGAAAAATGTATCATATTTGTCATAAATTAAAATAATGATAAATAAGTGAATGACAATGTCCGTAAAAGATTTTTCCATTCCTTTGAAGAATAACTAGACAACTAAAGTAAAGAAAGCCTAAAAAAATTATTTAAAAAGGGCAAATGAGGTGACCCAGTGATAAATACAGTAATGGATTGGTCAATATAACCTGTGAGTTAGAACCAGATGAGGAAGATAACATAGATCAGTTGATAGAATTTATTTTGAGATTGTTGGTATGAGAAGCTAAGAAAGAATGGTGGAATCTTGAAAACCATGTTACTACAACTAAAATTTAATGGCCTTGATTTAGTGATATCTACATTCCATACATTGTGTTTACATTGTACATATATAATTTGATGAATATTTGAATCCTTGATAATTGTTTTTGCATTATGGTTGAGGCATGCATTTCATCATGTAGAGAACATTGGAATCATAGTATGATATTTGTATTATTGTTTTAAGACATGCATTTGCATCATTTAGTAAGAATCTAGATTGTTGCATTTACATCATTTAGAAGACATTTGCATTATTATCATGACATTCGCATACAAAAATTTAACTTTGATTGGTGAAAATTTTTTACTTTTAAATCCTTAAATGAGAAAGATCTTTCATGATGAGTTTTTTTTTCACAAGAAAAACTTTCTAAATTTTTAAAGTTATATAGTCTCTATTTAAAAGAGCTTTTCGAATGAGAATCTTTGAAATTTTTGGATGCGAAACCCTAAAATTTTTTCGAATGAGAATCTTTAACATTTTAGATGTGAAGCCATAAAGTTTTTGAAAAAGAACCTTTGAAACTTTGGATGTGAATATCTAAAATTTTTAGAATGTGAATATTTAAAATTTTAGATGGGAAACCTTGAAATTTTTTGAATGAGAATCTTTGAAATTTTGGTTGTGAAATATTAAAGTTTTTGAATGTGAATTTTTGAAAAATTTTATGTGAATTTCTATGTTTTCGAAGGAAGATCTTTAACTTTTTAGGTGTGAATCTCTAAAATTTTCGACTGAAAATCTTTAAATTTTGGAGTTAAGCCTAAAAATCTTTGATGTGAATCCATAAATTTTGCAAATATAAAACTTTGAATTTTGGATGTGAACCACTAATAAAAATATTTTGAATGCAAATATTTGAATATAAGAATTTTGATAATGACAAAGTTCAAATTCTTGCAAATCTAAAAATTCTTACAAAACTTTGAGTTCTTAAGAATATGAAAAGTTTGAATATTTCATCCTTAGGAATCTGAAACTCTTATGAATTTTTGAATTCTTGCAAATCTAAAAGTCTTACGAAACTTTGAGCTCTTGAAAATTTGAAAAAGCTGAGAATATTGCAATTCTTGCGAATCTGAAAATTTTTACAAATTTGAATTCTTGTAAATCTAAAAGTCTGAGTTCTTACGAAACTGAAATTCTTGCACACCGAAATTCTTGCTAATTTGAATTCTTGCGAATCTGTATTCTTGCGAATCTAAAAATTCTTGCGAATCTTAAAACTTCAATGAAACTTGAAATCTTATGAATCTGAAATTTTTGTAAAACTTGAAATCTTTGTGAATCTAGAATCTCTGAGAATCTTAAATCATTTACGAACTTTTGAAATCTTTGCAAAACTTGAAATTCTTGCTAATCTAAAAATCTTTACGAATATTGAATCTTTGCAAATTTTGAAATCATTACGAATTTTTTTATGAATCTTGGAGTTTGGAATCTTACAATGGATTCTTACAAATCTTTGAAGTTTTGTAAACTTAATGATTAACCATTCAATTTTCAAATTGTAAATTTTTAGATTTCAAGCTAAATGTTTTAAATCCGAGCAAAATGGATATCTTTTGACATTTTTTATTTAAAAGTTTTTTAAATTGTTTAATCTCTGTATAAAAAAGCCTATTTTTTAATTTAAAATTATTAAACCTCTATTTAAATGAGTTATTTGAAGTTTTCTTTTTTCAAAAGTCACATACCTTTATTTAGAGGATTTTTTAAAAAAATAATTAATTAGTTTGAGCCTAGACATAAATATCTATATCTTTACGTAATTCTTGTTTTACCAAAAACGCACAAAAAAAGATAACTATAAATATCACATTTTATCCATAAATTTCTCCAAAATCAAAACAAGCCTTCAACCTTAAATTGGACCTCAATTAGAAAACTTTAGACCCAATAAGATAAAAGCCTAAAATCTTTAATTGTAATTTGATTTTAATTTTAATTTTAATTTTGATTTTAATTTAGATTTAGATTTTTTTTATTTTAATTTTAATTTTATGATTTATTTTTGTTAAAAAAAGTCAAAGTCAGAAAGTTAACCAAAAACAAAGTCAAAACACTGAATGAAAAGGATACAAAAATTTTGCAGGGAAATCTTGGATTCAAACTTTGAATTTAATTCTTGATTCCTAAATTATTGAAAAAGGAAATATTGCAAAAAAAATAAAACCATAAAGTTAATTCACAAAAATCAAATCAACTCAAATTACGGTGGCCGATTGAGCTGTTCTACTTTTCAAATTAAAGGGATTCAATCCTTATAAACAAACAAAACAAAGAGATAGCAAATGGCAGGAAAACTCAAAAGCCATAGAAAGCAATTTCAAGTTCAAAAATAGGACACCAAGAATTGGCAATTACCTAGCCCTAAAAATCAATCCACACCCAAACCAAGTCAGCAAAGATTCAATTCCCAAAAATGACAACACCATAAAAGCCCCAAACAACCCAGAAACAAACCCAAACCCAACAAATAGCAATAATTTAGCAATCGAAGAAACAATCAAAGCAATTGAAAGCTTCAATTACCAGACAAGGATTGAAACAGAGGTAGCAACAAATTCAGAGTCGGCTACATAGAAATAAAACATAACAATTTCCAGCACCAATCAAAGTCATATTTTCAACATTTGATCGCAAAAGGTAGAACAGAAGCGAACCCAAAGCCACAAGAAAAACCCAAAAAACCAAGCCTCAATCGGTAACAATGGTAGAAAAAAAAAACACAAACAATATATAGGAGAGAGCAATCACAATAAATAAAGACTAATCATAATATTTAAAAGAGTATAAGAAATAACAGATGATCGCAAAATAGAAATTTTGGTAGAAAGGGTTTCATTCTCTGGATTTTAGGTTTAGGAAATTCAAACAAGTTTTGGGTCTTGAAAAGAATTGACTTGGTTGTTCATTTGGTATAAAGAAGAGTGAAGTTTAGAAAGCTGACGCCGGTAGCACAACATATAAGCAATGATGAACAATGGACAGGTTGGTGGTAGTTGAACGACGACTAAAGTTCAAGAACAAAGCCCAAATACTAGAGAACTTTAAAAAGAAGAAAAGAGCCATGCTGAAGCAACACAAAGGCCAAAAAATAAAGGGAAAATGTACTAAATGACAACATTTTATATTAGGAGCCTAACTCACATAAAAATTTGACCCGTGCACTGCACCAACCCGACCCTCTTAATTTTGTAATTCTTTTGTTTTTCTTTCATTGTTTCATTTTTCTTGTTTTATTTTTTTTTTTTGGGGGGGGGGGGGGGGGTAATTGAGATGACAAAAAGAAAAAAGATTTAATATTAATTTTTTATGTTTTTTGCATTTTTTTTGCATGATATCATATTATTGCATGATATATTATATTATTAAATGATATTTACATTATTTACATGATAATTTTTGTCTATTATAATTAATTGTTTTCTTTCAAATTAAAAAAAAAGGTTTTAAAAAAATATTTTTCAATCCTATCAAATTATTAGAGAATTTAAATTTTGAATTAAATATTACCAAATTATTAGAGAACTTAATGAATTTTTTTGAAAAAATATTTTTTAAAATCTTACGAATATATTGAAGGATAATTTTTGATAAAAAATCTTAGTAACGTATTTGAAAATATTTATGAAAATAAATTATTTCTTTATAAAAATTAGATCTTGATTAGTTATCACAAACAATTTTTTAATTAAATGAATCCAACGATGGAACCTCTTTAAAGTGGAACATTAGTCTTCATGAATACTTTTGAAGTGAAAAAATTATCTTAAATCGCTACTAAACTATTAAAATAATTATATGATCAATTTCAAATAATTAAATTATTTAGTAAAATTATAAAAATGCTTTATGGCTTAGATGATTTGAAATCAAATTAGTACTATTTTTTAGAAGAGTGTTGTGAAGGTGCTACAATCTTCTTGGCGCGTAACCACACTCTCAAATTTAAAATCTAATTTCATATATTAGAATTTACTTCTTAAAAATACCTGAATTAAGTTTAGGATTATTCTTTAAAATGAGACAGATTTAGTTAAGTGATCAATTACACTTAAGTAAAAAAGATTAATAATAACTCTTTAAATTTATGTCTAGCGATAGATTTATGGATTTATACGTTATAACATGTAACATTACCGCAACCTAAACCCATTGGGTTGGGCCATGACATTTTATGTCTTGCAATTTCTTCCACAAGCATAGGGAGACTTGAAGGCCCATTTTGTATCTGCTGGTAGGGAAAAAATGGGTGTGGTCTACACGGAAGTGTTACTTTCACCACAAGAATCGACCAACCTAAAGGAGAAACAGCAGTCTCTCTCTTGTTTGCTAGTGTTGAATTTAGTGGATTGCTTATTAGACTTGTCATTTCTCCCCGGCGTCATCAAATTGAGTATGAAAGTTTTGGGAGATTGTCGGTTAAAGTTCTCGAACAAAAACAAAAGAGTTAGGCGTGTGATTTGGTTTCAATACTCGAGGATTACAAAGCAGGACCCTTCCCAGGTCACCAGTTTACCATACACGGAAATTCAAGAATAGCAGGTCCCTTAAGTGGAAAATAGGAATGCAAGGACGTACATACGGATATTTTTGTACAAATTTGTAATTTTCTTGTTGGTAAGGGGACAACCTTCGACAAGTAGTAATTGTTAGCTGCAAGTCAGCAGCAAGTTGGCTGTTGCAGGCAGCGGGTTTATTAGCTGTTGCTGCAGCAAGTTGATTTTTTTGCTGTCAACAAATTTTCATATTTTTAGCAATGTCAGCTTCTCTCATCTTGGCAGATTTAAGTAGCATTGAACGTAAAACTTGTGGTAAACCACAAATTTAGGCAGACAATTGTTGTATAGTAGTTAAAGCTGTTGAAAGTTAGCTTTGTTTAATGTGTTTATAATGCAATGAAAAATTGCAGCCAGTGTATGCTACAATATTTGTCTGCAACTGCAATATTAGTGTACTTTATTTTTTTTCTTCTTGCTCCTTAGAACACTAGCAACAGTAATCTTAGGTTGAATAAGTCATGGGTGTTTGTAAATACATTCCCAAGAATTGCTTTTTACACCCAAACATTTTAATACAAAATTGACCTTAGATTAAAATTATTTAATTATTTTTAACTAAATTATTTTTTGAACCCTTGAAACATCTTTTTAAAATTTACAAAAATGGATTTCTATAAACCTTTGCAATCTTGGTTTTGTAAAATTTTTCTAAGTTATGAAATTCATTTTCGTATTACACGATTTTATCAAAAAAAGTCATACATGCAAATCGATTATTGATAATATTTAACAAAAAATAACTAAATTTTGTCTTTGAATAAATGGATTACTTGAAGACTTGTGATTTGAGGGTTTGTTTGATGATTTTTTAATTGAATTTTGGTTTAGGATTTGATTATACTCAATTGAAAAAGGAAGAAAAATGAAGAATGAAATGGGTGTAAGGGTATGACTGGAAAAGATAACGATTGAAATGGGTGTAACTAGAAAAAATTTAGTTTTTGTTTTGAATTTGAAGTGTTTTTAGTATTTGGGTGCGAAAACTATTTTATGTATTGTAAATAGAATTCACGGTAAGTCACATTTCAAGTTTTGAAGTTTTGTGCATTGCTCATTGCACCCTAACTTTCCTAGAAGCAGCAACAACAAACCAACGTTTTCATTTCTTTGGCTACATGATAGCCAAAACTTTCAAGTTTTGTAGTTTTGTACGGTGCTCTTTGCACCCTAACTTCCCTGGAAGCAGCAACAACAAACTGACCTTTCCATTTTTTTGACTATATGATAGCCAAAACTTCTAACTGATAATTTCCTAGGAAGTTCAAGCCGCGGCATCAATTTAAGTCCAAAAATAGAAATGCAGTGACATCATATGAAATTTCCATGGCAGGAGAAAACCAATTTTTCTTGCAGGGTAATGTTCTCTATTAATCGTGATAGGTCACTTTCCTTACCGTACGTAATGAAGACTTTTTTTTCTCTTTACATAAGAGGCCGTCACATGGAGATAGGAGAAGAGGCTGTGGGTGTTTGACATTTGAAATTCAGACTTATTGAGTGCAAGATGATAATTCTTAAAGTAATTTCATGAACCAACTGAGCTAAGATTAGATAACAAAGACTTATTAATTGACACGTTAACGTTAAACTTTTCATGCATATATAAATGTCAACGTATACACGTCTGCTAAACATGAACTTGGAAGTAAAGAAAACTCAACCTGTTCTCCTACTGCTTATCTTCCAATGGGAAGGAATTTGATATTTGTTAACCTTTCATTTGGGGTTGTTCTGCTTTTGGTTGAAACACATGGATTTAGATCAAGTTGCTAGGAAAAAGAAGAAGATGGGCTTACTAGAGCTCAAGGCTTTCATACAATCAGTCAGTGAAGGTCCAGAAACTACACTCATTACATGGGTTGATGATGAAAGGAGCAATTGCTGTAGTTGGGAGAGAGTTAAGTGCAATGCCAACACTGGACGATTAATGGAACTCTCTCTGGGTCATACAAGGAAACGAAATCCTGGTACCATGTTTCGAATTCGCAATCTAAATATTTCCTTGTTTCAGCCTTTTGATGAACTTCTGAGCCTTGATTTATCCGATAATGGATTTGGTGGGTGTATTGATCAGACTGAAGCTACCTTTATTTACTCTAGATTACTACATTCAGTGGCCTTTCCAGAATGAAAATTAAAAAGTAAACGAAAAAGAATATGTTCTTATGATCAAAAGAAAGAAAAACAGTTCTATTAAAAACAAACATTTCTAGCTCGACTCTAGGACTGAGGGTCTCCGGTTCGAACCCCAATCCTAATAAAAAACAACATTTCTAACTACCATGAAATGTTATTATTTACAGTTTTACCTACCCTTTCAGGTTCTACAGGTTTTTCGAGCCTGAAGAAGTTGGAGAAGTTAGATCTCACTAATAATTACTTCAACACTAACATCTTCTCATCTTTAAGCCAACTAAAATCGCTCAAGACATTGATTATTCCTTATAATAATCTGGGAGGATCCTTTCCTTTCCATGGTAGTTAATTCTCTTGCTCCTTATTCCTTCTGTTAAAGGGATACATCTGCTAGTCTAGGCTCGATAAATATAGCATTCAATCAAACAGTAAAAATGCATCAACATGTATGTATCTCTTGTTCAAAGTTTTAACAATAATCTTATTTGATAAAAATACAAAAATTAATTTTATGTTTGATGTGTTGACATGATAATTTGCATGTTTTATTTGTGTTAAATATGAAATAAATATACACGGATACAAGAATTGTCGGGTTTATTAAAAATCAGGAATTCTTTTAGTGCCCCAACCCTACTTGTTCTCTATCTTACAGGTTCTGAAGGCTTATTGGATTTGAAGAAGCTGGAGATTTTAAACCTTCATAGCAATCTCCTCAACAGCAGTATCTTGCCAGCATTGAGTGCACTTACATCACTTAAGACTTTGATTCTTAGTAACAATAATATGGAGGGTTCCTTTCCTCTCCAAGGTATCTAATATGCTGTTAATTGCATTGTATCTGATATTTCCTGTAAATTTTGAACTTTGGTTTTGTGGTGCAGAACTAATAATGTTGAAAAACTTGGAAATGCTCGATCTAAGTGGTAACCAATTTAATGATTCCATCCAAGGTAGTAAGCTTCAATACTTTAACATTTCTATATTTCAGCCACTATAATTTTTCAGATTAAGCTTCATAGTAATGGCTTTTTTCACCACTTTTTCCTTTGGGAACAGGGACCTTCTAATATGTGCAAATCTTGTTCTTTCGTTGCATCTTCCTCTATTCTGTTTTTCTTTCCCTTTCCTTTTAATCCGTGAAATATCGTAATTGGTAACTCTGTCATTTAACTCTTTCAAAAGAAGCTATAGATCATAAATCCCCAAAGGTTCATATAATTTAGATTAGATAATTAGCATATTCTTATCCTTTTATTTTATATTTAACACATATAAAACATAAAACTTATCATGTCATAATAGTATTCATACATCAAACATAAAACACGTTATTATTTTTATTTTTGTCAAATTCATATAAAATTTTTATTCAAACCATTTCATTTTCACATCTTTTTTTATATCATTTTTATATCGTATCATCTTATCATATTTAAAATTATCAAGCATAATATAAATACACAAAAAATAACTGTATTAAAAATCTTAGGTCTAGAATTAAGATTACAATTTCAAATCTTTGTAACATTAAAAAACTTGGTAACACACAGTTAGATACACTAACAATTTCTCATGTACAAAAAAGAGAAAAACATCTTACTCTCTCTCTTCACAATTCTTACTATGTTAGTAGCGTCTTATTTTATCGACGCAAATGCATTCTTATGATAAAAAAAAAAAAAGAAAAAAATGAAAGATATAACACTATATATCACATCGCTAGACTTAAATGGAGTTTGAATAAATTCCACTATACAGGTTCTGAAAGATCGTGGAATTCGAAGAAGCTAGTGGTTTTGGACCTTAGTAACAACCGTTTCAGCAGCAGTACATTGTCATTATTGAGTGCACTCACTTCACTCAAAACTTTGATTCTTAGTAACAACAACGTGGAAGGTTCACTTCCTATCCAGGGTAATTTCTTTGATCATTCTTTGAAAGAATATTCAATTGATATTCCATTCTGTCTTATTTGATCTCGTATAACTATATATGAACTCTTATATTGCTTTAGATGCAGAATTAACAAGGTTTGAAAAGTTGGAATTGCTTGATCTAGGTGGTAACAGATTCAACAGTTCCATACAAGGTAGAGGGCAAGCATTCACTGTGATTAAAAATTCTATAGCTAAAACTCAGTTGATTCACGTAGCCATGACATCTAGTAAATCTGAAGTTTAGATTTCAATACCTACAATCCTTTCCTTTATTCCAAGACTGCAGCCTCGGCAACAAAGTTCTGTGGGTACACTCTTTTGCGTTTTCAAAAATTCGTCTAACGTACTTCTATCTTTCAGGAATATGTGAATTGAAGAACCTTCTAGAATTGGATCTCGGTGACAATAAGTTCAATGGCCATCTTCCACAGTGCCTTGGCAACTTGACCCACCTCCAAGTTCTTGACCTTTCGTCCAATCAGCTAGATGGAAGCATACCATTGGATTTTAGTAATCTCAAGTTTCTGGAGTATTTGTCACTTTTCCAAAACAATTTTGAAGGCTTGTTTCCACTCAGTTTGTTAGCTAACCTTTCAAAACTCAAGGTATTGTGACTTTCATCTCAAAGCAATATGTTTCAAGCAGAAACCTAAAATTTTCCTTTGCTCCCAAAATTTCAATTGAAGGCGCTTGACTTGAGCAATTGCAACCTCAATAATAAAACCAAAACCATCCCCAGTTTTCTTTTCTATCAGTATGACTTGAGATACATTGATCTCTCTTTCAACAACTTGATTGGAATGTTCCCACTTGGTTGCTTCAGAATAACTCAAAGTTAGAAGTTACCAATTTAATGAAAAACTCGTTCCAAGGAAGCCTGCGGTTACCCAATCCTACACATGATTTGTTTAGTCTGGAGATTGCAGACAACAGATTTTCAGGTCAACTCCCAAAGAATATTGGTATGATCTTTGGAAAAAACTATCCTACATAAGCAATTCCAAAGAATATCAGGAGATTCAAGAATATGGTAAACTCAATGAATTGAAAAATTACAAATCAAGAATAAGAACACACAAATATATTTGGTTCGGCTCAACTCAAAATGGCCTACTCCAAACCTAATCCACTAACAAATAAATCTTTACAATTGTGAGACTTTTAGAATGAGAAAAGTCTCCTAAAATTCTTTACTCAAAACTTAACCCAAAACCCAGTGTAACTTTACAATTGTGAGACTTTTAAAATAAGAAAAGTCTCCTAAAACTCCTTACTCAAAACTTAACCCAAAACCAAATTACACCATTTAATAGCCTACTCACTTAGCTATTCTCTTGGTGTCTAACTCTCTGGGGTTACTAAACTAAAACCAAAACATCTTATTTATAGGGGTGAAACCCTTTATACCTTTACTAAACTCCCGATGTGGGATACAAGACAAATTCAAACTTAGGGATTCTGAGATTCAAGGCAAATCCCAACAAATCCTCCCTTGACTTGAATCTCCAAACACTTCAACAGTATCTGTAAAGCTAACACGCTTACCTTTCTTCGTTTCTTTCATCACAGACATCTCAGCAATTGAGCCTTCATCAAACATGTACAAGTGATTGACCCTATTCCCACAATAATAACATTCTACATCACTGTAATCTCTGTCTCTTGACTTGGATCTCCATCTTGATCCATCAATCCTCTTTTGAGTCCTCCCTCGATCAAAACCATCTACAGCTAGTATACTCCCCCCAGGTGATGAGTTCTGAGCTCCCATAAACCTTTCATTCTCACGCAACAGGGCAATCACATCATCTAACTTCAAAGTAGACCTGCCCACCAACACAGTCTAAACCATCAATCATCTTTTGAGTCCTCCCTCGATCAAAACCCTCTTCAGCTAGTGTACTCCCCCCAGGTGATGAGTTCTGAGCTCCCATAAACCTTATCTGCCCACCAACACAGTCTAAACTTGGGCAAAGATGACAGCAAAATTAAAGCCTTCTCTTCATCTTTTAACTCAATAATCTATTAGTCAATGACTTCGAAGCATAAATACCTTCAAGCTTATCCCACAAATTCTCGCCATATCAACAAGCAGAAGCAGAATTCAGACAAAAAATTAGGAACAATTCTTACCAGGGTAACATTCTTCGTTACATGTTTGGACTAGATTTGTCGTGCAACGAGTTGAGTGGTGAGATTCCAACACAAATTGGAGAGCTAAAGAATCTTCATGCGTTGAATCTGTCCAATAACAGGTTGTCCGGATCAACACCCGGGAGCCTTTTTGGCCTCAAACAAATAGAAAGCCTGGACCTATCAAGCAACAACTTGAGTGGCCAAATTCCTTGTCAATTGACCGAGCTAAATTTTCTATCCACATTCAATGTGTCCTACAACAACTTGTCCGGGGTGACTCCTGACAAAGGTCAGTTTGCAACATTCGATTGGAGCAGTTATGAAGGGAATCTGGTCTTTGTTGGGAAGAGTTGTAACAGCTTGGAAGTGCCCCCAACACCAGGGCTCTTTGAAGGGGAAAAGAATGGCACTGTAATTGATATGGCGGCATTTGGCTGGACTTTTGGTGCTTCATATGCTGTAGTACTATTGGTGTTTGCAGTAGTCCTGTGCATCAATCCTCACTGGCGTTTCCTTTGGTTCAAATTAGTTAATTGGGTAATTTATTTATGCTTTAAAATGTTTCATTGAATTATAACATTCTCTTGGGTGATCTTGCCCGGGGATTAAGAATTTCAAATTAGAGAGACCAAACTAAATAATAACTTTAATTTGAAATTTTTTATTTAATAAATAATATGTTATTATTTTATGGAAAATTATAAAAATTTTAAATAAAATATGTCATTCCATAATGTAACCATAAATAAGATACATAAAAAATTCAAATATTGAAATAAAATATGTATAACAATTTAAAATAAAAGAAACTCAAATGATTTTATTTAACATATATTATATATGACAATTTTTCACAAAAAGAAAATCATTAGACTAAAAAGTTTTAATAATTTTTCTCTCAATGTATATAACAAGATTAAGATTTTCTTTCAATAAATATTAGTAATTTTCTCAAATTTAAAATTAAAAAGAACTTATAATTTACTATTAATGACTTCAAAATTAAAAGACAAAGATGCAGTAGTCTTATCATAAAAAAAAAAAAAAAATTATAATTGCCCTTTGTACCGTTATTGTAATTGGCTCTCTAAGAAAACATAAATGCATCTTCTTTTCAATAATTATAGCGACTTGGCATTGGGTTCAAGCTTTTAAGGAACAAGACTTAGTACTAGGTTCAGGCTTTAGGGAATAAGATTTGTCTCTCTTTCTATTAATCTAACATTTTTTTATTTTTTTGTTAAAGTTTTTTGAATAGTTTTAAGTTTTTAATGTAGGTTATATTTAACAAATACATTTATTTTTTTTGAAAACTAAACTATAAATGTTAATACTTCTTACAAATTAATTAGAATTTGAGAACTGAATTTTTTTTGTCTTAAAAGTTTTTTTTAATTATAAGTACAAATTATAATATAATTAAGTATTAAATAATTGAATAATCAAACAATTAAATTAATCAATAAATTAGAAAATAATTAGATAAGTCTAACATAAAATTAAAATAAATCCACATATAATATAATTTGAACCTAAAATTTAAAGATTCTAAACATTTATAATCACAAGGAATAACTTTTTACTTTTTCCATAGAGCCATTTTTAATTTTTCAAAATGACCCTTATAAATTATATATATTATGTCAATATGTAGTAGAAGGCTTTAAAAGTCTTTGTGGCCCCCTCTGGTTTGAACGTGGAGCCGCCACTGTTGCCAAGCCTATATAACATTAAGAAATAAGAAGACTCTATCTGCTTCATATATATTTCATAAATTAATTATTTTGATGATTGTTTTATTAAATTAAAATATTGACTAAATTTTTATCAACATTGAAGTTTTTATTAAAGTAAATTTTCATTAATTGTCAATTTTTATTTTTTTATCCTTGAATTCATTATTAAAATAAAAAATCCAAATAAATTTTAAATTTAATCATGTAAAAAACTAATTAGACCTATAAATTTTTCGACTACAAGATATATAAAATCAATTACAATAAAATCGTAATACTATAAATAGGTTATAAGGACACAAAAGAAAAAAAATCACTGTATCTAAATGGCGTAGAGTGGCCATTGATAACTTCTTATGAATTTTTTGTTTTATTAATCTTAAAGATTTTATCTAAATAAAAATATATGTTATAGATTATTAGTTATGATGCAAGTTTGAATTTATTAAAAAAAGGTTTTTAAGCGAAATTTTTATAATTTTCTTTTACTTATTGATGTTTTATTTTCTATTATCATCTCAATTTTTAGTATTAAATTGCTTTGTTTTTCATAATTTAAAAAGTTATAATCATCTATACTTTGAGGGCTGCAAATGTTATTTACCCTTAATCAATATATATTAACTTCATAATTCTTTTATATTAAAAATTATATATATTTGTATAATTTTCATTATTATTATTATTATTATTATTATTATTATTATTATTATTATTATTATTATTATTATTATTATAAACACAAGTCCAACAATATGTAAAAAAATTAAATTCATTAATTGTTTGTTTAAAGAATATTCTTTGTAAAGTATAAATAATAATCTTAATGTCACATATAGGTGGACAAAGCGAAAGAAGAATCTTTCAATTATTATACAATAAAAGTATAATGATCAATAAGTAACTTTTAATATATAAGCAACAAAATTATAGACAGTTTCAACTTAGAAAATAATGGATCCAGGATGCTATTTTCCTTTAATCAATGTATATTAACTTTATAATTTTTTTTTTCAAATTATATATGAAAACTTAACACACCATTCTATACCAAAATAAAAATATAAATTCATTAATTATTTTGTGTCTTAAAATAATAATCTTATGTGTAAAGTATAAATACTTAAGTAATTTGATAGTAAATAAGTGTAAAAACATACATAGTGATACTACTTATGAGTTATCCACTATAAATTAAAAAATGTTAATTTTGTCACAAGCAAATATTATTAAGGCAACAAAAAGTTGTAATTTCTTTTTTACTATTAAAATTTAAAAAAATTCTAATTTTATAATAATAAATGTAATAGTAATCTTAAATAATAATACCATTTTGAAAATCTAATTTATATTTAATATATTGTTAGTGTATAGATCTTATATACTGACAGTAAATAAAATTATGTCACTTAATTAATGAGCAAATATCAATTTTTAAAATAAAAATATAAAAATTATTATTTTTTAAAAAATTTATTCCTTAATGAGATGTTATTTTCAGATTCACCTCATTAATAAAATAACATTATTTGATTTGCTGATAATTTATAAATTCATACACTAACAACACATCAAATATAAACCTAAATTAAACCATTTAATAACACAATTGTGTAAGCGTATATTATTCATTATTTTATTTAAACTAACAAAAATAATATAATTTGGTAACAAATATTTATAAGTATTAACACAAAATAATTAAAATGTTGTATTTAGATACTAATAAGTGTAATGGTAATTATTACAATAATAAAACCCCAACTAAAAAAAAAAAAAAAAAAAACGCTTCTCCTATATATAAAAGGACTTTGAGCCACTGTAGCTCTGTTTTCTCCTCTTGCGTTCCTTTCTTTCTCCCGAAGAAACAAGTCAAAGAAAATTTTTTAAAAAGCTTCGATTTCTTCCAAAACCCAACTGAGGAAACAAACCTTGGATTCTTTAGTTGAAAGTTGGAGAGTTAGAGTCTCCAATGCAGTGGATTCGAGGGCAAACGATTGGATGTGGAAGTTTTAGTACTGTCAATTTGGTAGTACCTAATAAAAAAGGCTTTTCACAATGTCCTCCTCCAATGGCGGTCAAGTCTTGTGAAAATATCAACTCTGATTCTCTCAAGAACGAGAAGGAAGTGCTTGATCAACTTGGTTTTTGCCCGCAAATCATCCGTTGTTTTGGTGACGAGTATACCGTTGAGAACGATGAGAAGTTGTATAATTTGTTCTTGGAGTATGCTAATAAAGGAAGCTTGGCTGATCAGGTTAAGAAAAGCGGTGGAAACTTGGTAGAATCCGATGTTAGACGATATGCAAGATCCATACTTGAAGGGCTACGCTTTCTTCATGCCAAAGGGTTTGCTCATTGTGATATTAAACTTCAAAATATTCTTTTGTTTGGCAATGGGGATGTCAAGATAGCTGATTTTGGATTGGCGAAGAGAAACGGGAAAGAAGGAGGAGAACGATGGAGGTTGGAAATCAGGGGAACTCCTCTCAATATAGCACCAGAGTCAGTGAACGAAAACGAGTATGATTCACCGGTGGATATCTGGGCACTTGGATGTGCTGTCGTTGAGATGTTTACAGGGAAATCAGCCTGGAATTTCAAACCAGGAACAAACGTGGCGGCTTTACTGATTAAAATTGGTGTTCGTGATGAATTGCCTGCAATTCCTGCAGAGTTATCTGAGCAAGGAAAAGATTTTCTTCGGAAGTGCTTTGTTAAGGATCCAAAGAACAGATGGACTGCTGAGATGCTCCTGGATCATCCATTTATGGCTGGCGATGATGAGACGATTGCAATGAATCGATGTGAAGAAGAAGCGTCAACATCTCCAAAATGTTCTTTCGAAGAATTTTCAGTATCACCAAGACTTCCTTTCGATTTTCCGTACTGGGTTTCAACTCAATCAACAGCTTCTTCTCAATCGAATTTTCAACAGAATTCAAGCCTTGTTTCGTCGTCTCCAAGTTACGTTTCATCACCATTGGATCGGATTCGTCAATTGGCTTGTGACCAGGCGCCCAATTGGTCAGTTTGCGGGAGCTGGATCACGTTGAGGTAGAAGAAGAGAAAAGTACTTTTATTGCCTTCTTTCCATTGTAATGATTTTTTCCGTTGTAAATGCATAGGAAAACTTAGATAGACCGATTTTTCGCCGATGAAGAGCTCTGGTTGGGCTACTCAATTGGCCAGGATTGTACATGCCATTCTTTATTTAAATTTTGCTTCAAATAAAAATTTACCAATTCCTTTTCCAAAAAATATTGAAACTTTGCATTTGCAGAAAATTAAACCTAAGTTGTTAAGACTTAATCGGGCTGCTTCAGTTCAAGTTCCAATTTCAATAATATTTTACCTAATCGTCACTCTTTTACAATTCAGAGGCGGATTTACAAAGGAGCAATGGGGGCACTGAATTCTCCACTCAAATGATTTGAATTCACAGTTGTAACATAATAATCTTCTTACTTGGGAAATCGAAGAACATTTAGTCATGGAGTCTTGATGGTGACAGAATGTGGGTGATTGGATAATATGGCTGCTCGGCGAAGAAACCAACAATAAAGGAAATTTTGAATGCTTCTCACCGTGTATGCACTTACAGATGAAAAAAGTTCAAATACATGAAGTTTAATATTATAATAAACCTTATTATATATGTTTTTCATATAGATATCTTCCTCCAATAAATTATAACGAACATGGATTATAATCTGTTAATTTACACTTAATTATTCTCTACATTGTGATTAAAAAACACTAATAACTATTTCTCAATAAAAAATATACCAATAAGGTCTTGTTGCATGATTAATTTTTATTTTTTAAAAAAATATTTAAATAAATAAATACACACATAAAGATTTATATATATATATATACTAATAGTTTTATAAATTTTAAAAAGTTTTATTGAATAATCTACTTCATTAGAATAAAAATTAAAAATAAAAAAGTAAGTGAATTTTAAAAAAATAAAATAAGAATCATATTGAAGAAATATAAACTAACCTCGTTTTCAACTATGGGAATGCCATGAAACTTGCAAAAGAAAATGAAAAATGAAATCCGAGTGGAACAAAATCTCCGTTCTCTTTCATATATACATATACACATATATATATTAAGAAGATCAAAAGTTACTGATTATTAATTTATGAAATATAAAAAAAAATTAATAATATTTTATGATTTTTCTTCCTCTTATCATTTTAATTAGATTAGCTGATAAGCAAACTATGAAAGTTTTTCTATTGAAGTTGATTGATTTTTTTTTCTTTTCACAGATTGATTTTAAAATCATTAATTAATGAAATATAAAAAGATAGAAATTAATATAATATAGTTTTGTCTCTTTTTGTATTTTATCATTTTATTTGAATTCAATGGTTATTAGAATATAAAAAGATTCAAATTAATATTATAATTATCTTATGGACTTTATTCTTTTCATTTTAATTAAATTCAGTGATCAAAAAATATGCAAAGTTTAAAAGTTTGATTTATATATTATTTTTAAATGTTTATTTTCAAACCATTAGTAGTAACTTTCATATTTTACTTTTTTATTAATATTAATTTATTTAACAGTTAATACTTGTGAATACTAAAATTTGTATATATTTTCTTTTTAAATGATTAATTGATAAATTAGTATCTGTATTTATTTTGTAAAAACTTAATTTTTTTTCATAAACCTGAAATTTCATTCATCCAAGCTAACAGTGATCTGTTACAGTGAGCAACAATTTATTACTTTACAAATAGTCAAAGAATAAATTCTAGTATCACCCTATTCTAACATAATAGTATTAAGGCTCCATGCATCACAAAGGTCTTTATTAATAATGTCCATAGCAATCCTATTAAGCCAATGAAGTCTAGTTCTAGTAGCATCTTTGATTCGATCCATCACTTGCACTGAGGTCTCTTCCATTTGCTTAAACAGTCGATTATTCCTTTCCCTCCATATCATATATATGTACACATTCCATGCTAATCGTACTACAATAGAAATCAATGCTCTCCCTTTCAGCCTCTTTTCTACCCATCTTAACTCTGTAACCCAAGTCCCTACTCCCCTGCTGATTCTACATTGCTGAAGAACCTTCTGCCAAACTTCTTTTTCTAAGTCACATCCAAAGAAAACATGATCCCTAGACTCCTCTACACACTTGCACAAACAGCATGTTCCTTCAACCTCTATTACCCAAGTTCTTAGCCTATCTGCAGTAGGGAGTCTGTTAAGTATGGCCATCCAAGCTATCAATGAGTGTTTTGGAATATGGTATTTGAACCATAGAAGTTTGTGCCACTCTACCTTCTCTTGTTTTGGCCTAATTTCCTCCCACACGAGTGCTGCCGAATAGGAATTCCTTTGATTTGGCCAAATCTCAACTCCATTCTCCTATTTGACAAACTTTTGCGCCATTTGTCTAAGTTGAAGAATTTTCCTCCAATTCCAGCTACTGTTCAGCTTCGCTAAAACCTGCCATATACTTCTCCCCTTAAGCACATATTCTTCTAGCTATGCTATCCATAATGAACTAGCTTTGGTGATGATTGACCCAGATATTCTTTAAAATGCAAGCCCGATTCTAGGATATCAAATCTTTGATTCCTAGCCCTCCTTTAGACTTTGGGAAGCATATGGCTTTCCAGCTGACTCTAGCACCCCTAGTCGAACCTTCTTTTCCTTTCCAAAAAAATTCTGAACATAACAGTCTTCTTGATCACATGCTTAGGAAGAATGAAATGCCTACACCAGTAATTTTTCGTACTAAACAAAACTGATTGAATAAGTTGTAGTCTGCCAGCATAAGATAAATGCCTAGCCATCCAGCTCTTGATCTTTGCAATAATCTTCTCAAGTAGTGGCCTGCAATCCATTTCAGTAAGTCTTCTGGTTACAAGCGGTACCCTCAAATATCTAACTGGAAGCAAGCCAATCTTGAATCCAGTAGCCTGTTGCATTATGAGGATCTCTTCTCTGCTTATTCTAGTATGATAGAACTCACTCTTGGCACAGTTAGGCTGAAGACCTGATATGGAATAGAAAGCCTCCAATATTCCCTTAATCCTAAGAACAGAATCCAAATTACCCTTTGCAAAGATTAAGAGATCATCTGCAAAGCATAAGTTTGTCGATTTGATCTTCCTGCACTTTGGATGATAGTTGAAGACTCCATGTACAGCTGCTACATCAAGGAGCCTTGAGAGCACATTAATTGCCAAATCAAACAGATAAGGCGATAGGGGATCTCCTTGCCTTACTCCTCGAGTTCCTTGGAAATATCCAACCAGTCCACCATAAAATGATAAAGAGTACCGTGGCATAGTTATACACCCTTTGATCCATCCTATGAATTGTGGTGGAAGTCCAATGGCATGCAAAACTGCCTGAATAAATCTCCTATCCAGTGAATCAAAAGCTTTTTGAAGATCTATCTTGATAACACATCTTGGGGACAAGCTAGTTCTGCTATATCCTCTAACCATTTCTTGAGCCATTAAAACATTATCTGTAATGCTTCTCCCTTTTATAAAAGCACTTTGGCTATGGCTGATTATCCCAGGTAGATGTCTTTTTAGCCTACTTGCCAAAATCATGGTAATGCATTTGTATATTGTTAAACAACATGACATAGGCCTATACTCCTTAATGCTACTGGGATTCGGACATTTAGGCACCAATGCAATAATCATTGAATTGAACGCAGGTAATTGGCTACCAGTGTTGAAAAAATGTATGACAGCCCTATATACATCCTCTCCCACTATGGTCCATGTTTGTTTAAAATCCATCCGGCCTTGGAGCTTTCTCACTATTGAGTCAAAACATAGTATCTTTGATCTCTTATATGGATACTGGTTTTACCAGTGTAGGCTGTAGTTCATCAGATAATGATACTTGCAATAATTCTGTTAAAAAACCTTCTGAGCGGCCTGTAACTCCTCGATCAGCTATTCCAAGTAACTTCTGAAAGAACGAGACAGCTTCATATGCAATCTGGTCAAAGGTATCTAGTCTCTTCCCTTCAACATCCATTAGTACTCTGATTGTGCTCTTTTTACGCTTAGCTTCCACCATCTTATGAAAGAACTTAGTGTTTTGGTCCCCTTCCTGAATCCATTGTATTCTAGATTTCTATCCATAAAAGCTCTCCTCAGCTTCCTGTAGTGCTTTATGCTCTGAGTAGATTGCTCTTTAATGCTTAACCAGATCTGTTGTTGGTGCTTATGTCAGAATCGTAGCCTGGGCTATTTCCAATTCCTTCCTTTTGTCTTGCACTCTTCCAGACAGGTTCCCGTAGCACGATAGGTTAAACTTCTTCAACTCCACCTTCAACCGTTTTAACTTTTTGTGCAATATAAGCATTGGGTTACCATATTCTGGGTCTTGCCATGAGTTTTCAACAATTTTAATGAACTATGGGTTCTTGGTCCAGTAATTGAAGAATTTAAATGGTTTAGGGGGAGAATGGGCTATCATGTTTAGCTTTATGATGGCAGCACAATGATCGGAAACTTCAGAAACCAAATACTCCACGTGTGACTGATCATACGTTGAAAGCCATGCACCATTGATAAGGACTCCGTACAACTTTCGTGCTAAAGGATCTTCCAACTGGTGGTTCGACCAAGTGAACAAAGGTCCAGTAAAGATATGATCAAACAGCTCCTCTTGCTGTAAACAATTATGGAATTCTTTCATTTCTGAACTAGCGACTTGAGTGCCATTGTAGTCCGAGCTTTCCTTAGGGTGCACAATAATATTGAAATCTCTAGCTAGTAGCCAAGGATTGTCCTGAATAATACTATGACGTTGAGTCAGATGTAACCACAATTTCCTTCTTTGGATGCCATCGTTACTCCCATATGTGGCTAAAAAATAAAATTTCCTGGTATAACAGATAATGCTGCAAGTGATGCTTTGATCAGTGAGTTCATGTAAGTCAATTAACACATGATTTCTCCAAAGACATATTACACCATTAAGAGCTTGTGAGTAGTTATGTAATATTCCCTATCCACCGAAATGCATGTCCACAATAGTCTGTATCTTGTGCTGCTTTGTTCTTTTCTCTGTCAAACATACAACATCTATGTGTAATCATCTATTTATTCCATCTACTACATCTTTTTGCTCATGAGGATCATTTAATCCTTTAGCATTCCATACGAGTGTATTCATGTTGAAAAGCTGCAAGGTTGACCTCCTAAGGCAGTAGATCCTACGTTAACTCTCTTTCCTTTATCAATATGCCCTTTCTTCTTATTTTTCAAAGCCATCATTAAGTCTGCTACACCTGCAGCAGCAGCTCTCTGCTTCTTTGGTCAGACTAGAATCAACTCATCCACTGTGTCCTTACCTCATCGACTAACATCTTAGGGTCTTGAACAGAAACAAGTATGGCTAATCTATTTATTGAGCCCGCTCGAGTAGTAGAAGAAGGCTGTGCTAGTTTAATCTTTTTACCGCCAGTATCAGTTGATTTCAACTCCGTCTTATCAGTCTTCCTTTGTTCCAGCATAGAATTACTGCTCATATCGTTAGGCTTTTCTTCTGTCTTCCTAAGCACCCAAACCTTTGCCACAGTTTTAGCAACCTTCTGTGGGCAGGCTTTTTCAGAGTGCCTAAATATGCAACAATTTGAACATCTCTGTGGCATCCATGGTATATCCACTGAAACAGATGAAAAAGATCCAGCCTTTAACACCACATCAATAAACCTTGGAATTTCTAGGCTTGCCTTCAGCTCAATACAGATTTTGGCATAAGCAAGCCTCTGTTGCTTCGCTGTTATAGAATCCATACACAACGAATTGCCTAAAGCATTTGCAATATAGCTCAATCCCTTCTTGGAGTATAACTCCAAAAGAACGTTTCCCAAGTGTACCCAGGCAGGTAACTTCTCCATATTGAACTCTAATGTTTTCATACCCTGCTCCCATTTGTGGACAATCAATGGATTGTTCTAAATGTGCCATAGTCCATGCTCCAGGACCCGATCCCTAGCCTCTCCAATTGGGAATTGAATCACTAACAAGTTCATACCTGCTGGCTTTATCTTAATTGGGCCTTCTTTTCCCCATAGAATGTTGACCATCCTCTGAAAGAGGCTATAATTTCGTATCTTCCCAATAAATTGAGCAACCAGTAAATTGAATAACCCTTCTTCAAATACTTCATCTAGAGGCTTAATGGTTATTCGCCCTTCTACTTTTTCCGGTGGGAAAAACTCCAAAACCTGATCTGTTGAAGCAGAGAAAAGCTGCCTCCAGTTCATATCTTCCTGCTTTTTAGCCTCTACTTTACTCTCCTTCTGATCTTGGTTGTCCATGGCGTCCCTGACTCTCACCAACATTAGATTCTTATCCTTTAATCCAGATCCCTCTTGTTTCTAATTCATTGAAGATGAAGAATTTGTGATCTTCCTCGACGAGCTCATTTCAAGTTCCGAAACTCAATCAATCCATAATAATGCAGCACTATAGACAATCGATGATAATGCAGAAAGAATGATGAAAAACTGAATGATATGATGCGAATTTACAAGAAATTTGACAAAAATTGAAAGAAAAGCAAAAAAATTCTTAGCTCAAGAAAATTGCTAATGTAAGCCGAGAGAATGTCCTAGCATGCGCCTTTCGTTTCTTTCCCCTCTAAGGCTTTAACACCCAAAAAAAAAAAATCACAATAATTAAATAAAAACTTAATTTTATAAAATTAGAATAATTAAATAAAATCAGAAAAACTTAATTTTATATAACTCTTCATTTTCTATTTTTATTAACATTAATTAAATAAAAAAATCAATACTTGCAAACAATAATTGAAATTAATATGATAATTTTTCAAATTCTTAATATACTACACATATACGTGCAAACCTTTTTTTTCTTAGCCAAATAATTTATTAATCAACTAAAGGCTCTCAAAACTAGCAACAAGCTTTGGCAAAAAAATTAAAAAAAAAAAAAAAAAAAAACTCCAAAGCAAGCATTTGAACGTTTAACTTAATTTAATTAATTTATTATAATTATTTATAAAAAAATAATATTTAATAAATTTAAGATTCGAATTTTAATACATATATTTTTTTATTTTATCCCAAGATTTGATCTTCTTTATAAAAAAATAAAAAATAAAAAAAGCATCTACAAATTAAGACAGAAAAATATATACCGAAGCCAAATACTTCCAAAGAATGTCAGATTAACAAATCAAGCCCCAAAAAATAACAAACCAATAAAATTAATTTTTTGGCTACAAACGATACATTTTGTCCCAAAATCTTAAAGTCCCAAAGGTCACGTCATGAGTTTATGGTCACGAGAGTTTCAGTTTCGTTCTTAAAGACTTTTTTAGTTTAGAATGTTTCAATTAAGAAAACCAACCTGATAGCCATTGTATAGCCGGCTATAATAAAATTGAGAAAGAACAGTAGAGTTGATTGATGTTAATTTACTGTATATTTATTAGAGTTTATATTTATTAGACTAATGATATATAAATTTTATACACAATCATTAAATGATAAATTATCATGAAATCGTCACAAATCTATCACACAAATTACCACATTATCAATAAATAAATTTGAAAGTTAAAAAGTCCTTAAAAATAAATTGAAGTGAACTTTTGTTATTTATTTTAGGACTTTTAATTTTTTTTTGAAATTGTTCATTAATAATGTCAGAACTTGTGATTTAATGATAACTTATAAAGTTTATACACTATCAATGTATCAAATATAAACATTTAATATTAATAGGTAACAAGTAACAATAAGACTTAATTAAGTTTTGAGACTTAAACTTTGAGAAAATATACAAATTATTACCTAAATAAATAAAATGTATAATTTACATCATAAACTTTCAAATAATATATTATTTTAATTCAAATATTAATATTGTTAACTTAATTCATCTATATGGTATCTAAATAGTATAATTTTGTTATGTAAATATTTTTTGTTAAATAAAAATATTAAATATTTTGTAAAAATCTTCGTGTGCGTGTTATGTGATAAAATATAATTGATTGATTTTAGACATTTTTTACGAATTGAATAAAAATATGTATTATAATTTATATTGAAAATAAATGTTAATAGTATGTGTAGAAAAAACATAATTTGATAATATGTATTCTAATTTATATTGAAAATAAATGTTAATAGTATGTGTAATAAAAACATAATTTGATAATATTTATCAAGCATCGTATATATAAACTTATATAATTAGTAAGATTAGAGTTTTGGTTAATATGATATATAATTTAAAAGTTTAAGTTACAAATTATATATTATTTGAAAGTTTAAAATGTAAATTGTACATTTTATTTTTTTATGTACTAATTTATATATTTTTTAAAAAGTTCAAATACAAAAACTGAAATTAACTCTAATAACAACTAGATTTTATTATGATGGAAATAGATAAAGAGTCGAGGACTTTTCTTAACGATTGAAATTAGCTTTCCCAATTAGAAACAAGAGAGTGGTGAATAATGATCAATGGCAATAAATAATTAGCTTTTCCGAACAACATTATAAGGTCTAAAGAGGTTCTTCCTTGACTTGATGACCCCGTAGAGTTGAAATCGAAACATGTTCTATGATTGTTGCATGATATTTCGTTCATTAATTTGTTGGATCTAGAGGTTGTAATTGGATGGGTTTGGATTAGACTATTTCGGCTCAAGTAATTTCAGATTTAAAAAAATTAAGATAATTCGAATTTAGATTATTTTAAATTTGATATTTGGGTGTTCAAATTCGAATTATTTTAATATTTAAAATTAATTTAATTTCAAGTAAAAAATTCGAATAATTTAAATTTAAATTATTTTAAATTTAATATTTGGATATTCAAATTCGAATTATTTTAAAATTTCAAAATTAAATCAATTTAATTTCAAGTCATTTATTAAATTTGAATCATTTTATATTCAAATTAATTCGGATTTGGGATAAGTTAATTAGGGTCTTTGAGCTTGAATCAACTTCGTTAGCACTAATTGAATTCCAATATTCTGATAAGTACATTTCATTCGGTGTGTGTGCATCCAAAGCTTTCCTCACAAACAACAGCAGGATATATGAAAAATACTTAAAAATGACCAAACCAGAGACGATGTAATATTCTAGAGATGCCTCGTGTGAATTCAAAAACTGGCTTTCACCATGCTTCATCGTACAGAACTTCACTAATTGACCTTAATCACTGTTTCACATAATTCAACTTTCAACGTAGCATTTAGATTTGAAGTGTTACATGCACCAATGGATGAGTGCAGTGAATGAAAGCAAAGTTAAATGTTTGTTAGAATGAATCGATCTTTCCACAACTATAAGGACTTGACTCCCTAAACAATTAGGGTGAAAAGAATTACTTCGATCCCTCGTGCCCCTGAAGTTCTTGACCCAGCTTAACAAATAAAGGGAACACCAAATATTTTTCACTTCTTTTTTTTAGGTGCTGGCTGGTTCTGCTCATCATCGTCGTCATCGTCATCATCTTCATCATCCTCTCCATCATCTTCATCATCCTCTCCATCATCATCATCATCATCATCATCATCACTTCCTTCGTCTCCATGAGCTTCAACATCATCATCAGAATCATCCTCATCATTGTCACTCCCTTCTTCTGACTCAGCTTCATCATCCTCATCATCAGTTTGATCACTATTGTCATCGTCGTCGTCATCCTCACTTTCACCAGCATCTTTGTTCTCAGAAACAGGGTCTTGAATTTTAATAAGGTCAGCCAAAGGAAATCTGCAATGCGGTTGGTATATCCACTATCATAATTGTGATAATCAATGAAAAGTCAAACTAAGAAACAACTAAATTCATCCCTACCTCTGATCTACAGAAATGGTCATCTCATTGGGCTTAGTAGATCCAATCTGGAAAAGAATTTTATAAGAAAATATGTAAACATAGTTGGAGAACCATATAAAGAAGCATATGGTAACAACAGCATATTTCCAAACCAATTGCTGAAATTCCTTTCAAAAAATGAAAGAGCAAAACACAAGAAAATGCATAATGGAGATTAGCAAGGAGGAAATGAACAGGGACAATCCACCTCAAAAAAATGAGTAAGCAATCTTGAAAATGATGTACAAAGCTCAAAAGCAAGTAATTGATGGACAAAGATGGAAGATATACAATCGCGATGTTTTATATTTACAAAATGTGACAGTATCCGGAGCACTAACCATATCTCACCATTCAGCTGGAAGTTAAAAACCTACCTTGACAAACTACACAATAAATCATACGAGAATGAAGCCAAAACATAATCACCAAACCTAAAATTTTAAAATCATTATCTTTTTTCCACTTTCAACAACCAAACCCCAATATACTCTTTCTCTTACAACATGATTACATGATATAAAAACAGTAGGAACAAAAAATGAAAATGGTAGTTTAAAATTTTAACAAAAACCATATATAGATTTCACACAAGCCAAAAAATGTGTTTCGTATTTGATTTGTGAACATGAATTGTGAGATGACAATTTTGCATTTCACACATGTTTAACACAAAATAAATGCGACATGAATATATGAATTGATAGGTATACATTGAAATGCAAATTTCAAAGGGTTTGACAGTTCCCCCTTGCATATGCTTGAGTGGTTGAAAGAAGATTTAAAAGTTTTAACATCAATGATAGATCCCTAACTGTTTTTAACATCAATGATAGATCCCTAACTGTCTGCTTAAGCTGATTGTTTAGGAAGAAAGAAAAATGTTGGCCAACCAATTTAATTGGCGCTATAAGCTCAATTCACAAAATTGCTCGCAAGTCAAAACCTAAAACCAGAAAAAAGAACCTTTGAACTTAAGATTTGAATGATATGAAACTCTATTATCTTTCCTCTTCCTTGAATTATTATATATAATGAGATGCAGAACATCAGTCTCAATCCATCAAAACTATCCAAAAGAGAATCCAGTGCATTGGTTATGAAATTGACCACATATAAGCTATGAAAGCATCAAAAGATAGAAGCATTTTTAATCGAAACCTCAACCATGCTCATTTGACAAACCATAAAAAGAAAATGCACCAAAAATTACAAGACCAAAGACTGGAATCTATCTTGCCAACCAAAAACTACCCAGACATCTAAAACATGAGTATCATTAAAATACGAAAAAGAAAACACAAAAAAAAAAAAAGGTGAGAAATGCACCGGAAATAGAAGCTAAAGAAGTGACAGTTAATAAAGGGCTGAGAAAGAAAAAAGAGTTGGGGGGGGGGGGTACCAAAGACAAAAACAGAATGAAAAAGTGTTTCAGAATTAATTGGAAAATCAACGAGAATGTTAGTGGTTGAGTGAACAAGGGACTGGGGTTTTGACATGTTTGTCGTCATCTTCGTATTCACTCTCCGCCACTCCACGTCATCTTCCATTTGTCATCTTTTTTTTTGACTTGACAATTCTAGTCTAATTCCCAGTTAATAATTATGTGTACAAAGGTGCCCATGCTATGGTATCAAAATATATTCATAAAAAGATTATTTCAGGAGTTCGAAACCCCCATCAATCATCACTCGGATATTTGATTTATTTAATTTATTTGAGTGATGCATGATCTTTTGTTCCTTAAAAAGAATTATAAATTTTTTTAATAAAAAAATAGAATTTCATCAAAAGATAAAAAAGAAACTGGTCAAAAATATCATGTAATCTTAACCTAATTTTTTTAAAAAATGGGTCAAAACTACCATTCTTTTCCAAAAAAAAAAAAAAAAGTCACAATGCTCTCCAACTGTGGAAGGTGATTCTTGCTTCCCACCTAGAAAAAGGCTTTAAGGTGAAGAAAATGATAGTAGTATGAGATTTCATATTCCAACAGCAAACGTTTAGTAGTACGAGAAATCCTGGGTCTCCATCACTATTAGCGGATACATTGGCAATCACCTGACTCCAGACAGGCTTACATGTTCAGGTATTTTTGTATTCATAAAATGGTCAGCCAAGAGAGGAGAGGAGCCAGGCAGGTTATATAAGGTCAAAATGGTCTTATCCAGTGATCATAGTAAACAAGCTTTAAAACCCTTCTCCAATTCTAGTGCATTTAAGTTCTTCCCAATGAATACAATCTTGTTTACTCTGGGTTCATCTGTACCCCATAATCGATCCGGTGAGCCTTGGAACATGTCATGAACTCCCTGTTCAATTCCAAATATAGTCACAATTCAAGACTCTCAGAAAAAACAACATATAAATAAATAACTGAATATCCCTTCATTGCACACGCACACACAACAGTCTAATGTTTGCTTATGCAGGTTCATCTCAAATATGTCCCACGAGAAATTGTATCAGCCACAATCATTTTCCACGAAGACTAACTTAGCAATGGTTAAGACATCCAAAAAAGTGATGAAGGTACTAAAAACAAGAGAATCGAAAGTGATAAAGACACTACGAAACAATGCAATTAGCTTAATACAGAATTTGGATGATACAAAGATATAATACAATAAGAGATTCTCAATTGACAGGTCAGTACAGCAGATGACAACAAGAAAACAGCCAAACAAATGAAAAAGCCTTTTTGGTTACCTGAAAGACGAATCTCTCATCCATACCCTGAACAGAAAGAAGACCTTTCATCCGATAAATGTCCTCGCTACATTCCAACAGCAATGTACCTAGCCATATGTTAGCCTGCAAGAAAATAGTGGAAGTAAATGATGAAAGCTTTTAACACTTAATAGCCAAACAAAAGCTTTCCACAATAATGAAAACAAAATTCCAAAGCATCTATGAAGACAGGAAAATCCCATTACTAATTAGAAAGGCCAGTTCATATGTACATAATTTTCATAAGGATCATAAAAATCAATCTACTGATAAAGGATAGAGTATGCTTTATAACCAACCTTCTCAAGATCCAAGCTCCCTTCACAAACTATGCTGACAGAGGAAACCCCTGGGTCATGAGTATGATCAAGGGAATGATCATCATGATGATGTTCTGCATGTGAAAGTTCAATGTTAGCTTCACCATAAGTAGTAGAAGAGTAAAGCTTTTAACAAGTTCTGCATATAAAAGTTCAGCCTGTTCACAAGAGATTTGTAAAACTAGCAAGCATGCATAAACACTTCCAAATCCCCTTCCCAATGAAAAACCAAAAACAACAGAGCCCAAATATAGGGTAAGTGGGGAAAGAAAAATGAAAGAGGCCATTTAACACTAACCTAGCAGTAACTAATGACAAACTGTGGATAGGGATGGCATTAAGGAGGGAAGAGATCCACAGCATAAGGAGTATAGGTTGTTATCAGGTAATTTGTGTAGATAGGATAGCTACAATATTTGATTTTTTGCAAGCTCCAGTTCCCTGAGATAAAACTTGTTGCCAATATCAATAACCAATAGCATCAAGGAGGGCTTCAGGCTCTGAATCATTATAGAAATAAGCATCACATATTTCTAATAAGCTAATCTCAGTTCTTCTTGATCTTCTAAAACCTGCCCATTTTTCCTCAAACCACAAACTTCATATTAAGATCTTAGCCTAAAGCATTAATATGTCATTGCTCAAGTGCCAAATCCACATCAAACCAAATTTTCACATATTTCAGGTTCACAGATTTGAAAAAGTGAATCTGCATATCTGCACTTAAGATGACAATTTGGCCACCCTCTATGAACACCATCACATGAAAAAGCAACAAATTAGGTGGTAACCAAAGTAGCAACTAGCCTGGGAATTCTCTATAGCAGATAAACTTTTGGCATATTATCTCTTTCAGCAAGTTGACAACGAAGCATAACTTTAAACTTGTTCTTGCTTCCTAGCATCTTCCACCAAATATTTCAGTTTCTTTGTCCAACAACAACCCATTTAATCATTAAGTAAACTAGGCCATGGATGATTCAAAATTTATTATGAAACATCATTAGAAATTATTCAATATTCGCTACCTGATTTATTAGAGTGTGATTAAAGCACAAAGTAAGGCTTCTATCCATATGCAAAACAGAAATTACAATTTGACATCACTTAGACGAGAAATGATGAAAACAACAAAGAATACTGCAGATATAGGAAGAAAGCAAACCAAATAACTATTCGAAACATAAATAAACCAAATACCACGCTTCAAGGATAATATAAAAAAGTGAAAATTATTGCTAATAAGGGCAAATATGAAATATATGAAGAAACCATTTAAAACAGATGCAAAATGACTATTTGGTATCATAACAACTAAAGTTACCATGTTTATGGTCATGTTCATCATGATGATGATGGTGATGATCGTGGTCATGATCATGATCATGGCTATGGTGAGCATGATCTTCCTTTCCACCTTCATCATTGACAGAACTCTCAATCCTGGCAATATTTAAGCAAGAAAGTTAGTCAACAACAAAAATTCAGGGGGTGATGAAAAGCCAAGAATTATAAGTAAATCAATGACCATCAATAATAATAAGTCCTCATAATGCCAATGTCACAGATGAAAGTAAATCTAGCCTACAATAAAGCATAAGCATGAACAACCCAACAAATCCAGAGAAGACTCAGTCAGAATTTTCTGATATTGTTGAAAAATAACAAGTAAACTCAAAAGTTGTTCGATCGGTGAGCGTATAAACTGCATAGAGACAACAAGAGGTATTTAATCTAATCACAAGACAAATGTTACATGGCACGTCTATAAAGTGATAGCCTGAACCAAAAATAAGCACCGTAAACCCACGTATCGAAAAGCTTTGATATGGGTAATCATTCCCTATTCTGCATGCACAATACAATCCATCACTCTTATCTGAATAATGTGAGGCACTACCAATAAAGAGTTCCAAAAATATGACTCAACAACAAAAGATAACTCTATCAGCAATTGCAAATAACTTGATGGCATTGTCGAAGTTCAAAAGCTGATCAGCCAATTCAAAGAGAAACTTAGACACTATAATATGAAACCTGAAACCCTGGGCAACTTAATCCATTCTAACTTCCTTATTCAACTGAGATGCCTTTACACCTATTGTCCTCAACCCCCATTCCTATCCCTCCCTTTTTAAGAGGGAAGACATGGGGCTTCAAAAGTGTAATCCTACTCATTATACAATTTCTTTCTTGTCCCTCTTGAGAGAACCAAGGCAACTGATCTGCACAAATCTATCTTGCCAGAAACAAACAATCGCAAAGATTCCACTACAAGACATTCAATGTTCATCCATTAAAAACACAGCCAACAAGACACTGCAATGCCAAACAAAAGAAAGCAACATATGCCATTTCTTAAAAGAGTTCAGCACCTGAGCAGCAATAATTCCTCTACTAATCAGAATATTAAGGAGATGGACAACTAGACATTAAAATCACTATATTACACCAAAGCAGACATCTAAATAAAAGATATGGTCAGCACATCACCCTCCAACCATCCTACTTGTACATTCTTGAGAGGCCCACCCAAATAATCAGTTCCTAGAAGCTGTCTAACATCCTTAACTCTCTCAGCAAAATAAGTCACATATATCAATACAATGATAAATGACATGAAAGTTTTTGCGGGAATCTTCCTTAGTTCCAGAGCATAAAAACCTCAACATAAGAGTCAACAAAAACTCCATTCTGAGCCAAATTTTTCAATATAAAAGAGCTAAAGCAGAACTTTAAGGTCACTTTTCATACGAGCACAAGTGAAACAAAAATGGAATAAAAAGAATGATACTAAAATAATATGAAATATAATATTATCCAATGTTGCCAGGAAACAGGCGGTCAACGACAGATTGAACATTCCTCGACTGGAAAACACAAATTTAAGACATAGGGTTCACATATAATAAATCATACAGAGGATGTTTGTCAAACTATTTTCCCATAAGGTAAAATGAGAAATAAAAAGTAAAGCATTAAAGAAACATTTCGAAGCTCAACCTTCCCCTCCTCTCTTCTCCCCTTCCCCTTTTTAAAATAAAAGGGAAAGAAAGGAACAGATAAAAAGACAATTGATGAGATTAACGAAAACATTGATTTTACCATCCATGAGGTAGTGTATCACTAAAATGGTGTGCAACAGGAAGAATTCAATGAAATAGTATTCCAATATGGAAAAGAAGCTCAGATGGCAATTCTAAGACCAAATCAAAGTGTAGGAACAATTGTTGCTCAACAGCAAAAGAAGACGATGTTGATAAAATGGCAAAAACAGCAATATCAGTATTAATTGCTATAAAGATTTCCTTCACCAACAATGGAGCTACTAAATAAGAGCAGAAAACAACCTCTCCAAATCAAACCCCCCAATTCCAAGAACATAATCCAAGTCAACTTTTCCAAACTCTGTGCGCTTGAGATGAGCCATTCGATTGATGTTCTGCAAGCAGACAATGTCATCTTCAGTCAGAACTACTCAAAATAAACAAGTAGTAATTACAGGTATGCTAATTTGCAATAAAATTATTTAATAATAGAAAAGCAGAATACACACCCTTATCCGTTTAACCAAGGAAGCAATTTCCGGTTCACCAACAAGATCAGTCTAGCAAAAGTGCAAATAATCATATCAGCTAGCCATTAGAGAAACAAATTCAATATGATAACTAACATATATCCTACGAGAGTCTATGAATAACATCTGGTTGAGGTAGCTTTTAAGAACCATAGAATCAGAAAAATGAAGGAAGCTGTTGAAATGAGCTAGTAAAGTTCAACATATGGTTTCAAGGAAATCACAAATGTGGCGGCCACAATATCAGGTAATGATATGAGTCAAAATTCAAGAGAATGAACAAGTTCAAACTTTTTAGAATACAATGTTTCGATTTGATTTTGACTAATCACAAGCACCTTGTTTACAATTATGCGGTCAGCATAAGCAATTTGCTCTACCGCCTCATTGACCACACCCTTGGGTTTGACCTCATCCAGATGAAAACCAGCATGTTTGGCATCAACTAAAGTAACAACACCATCCAACTTGACATCATTGAAAACCTGATCCTCGGAATAAAATGTCTGAATGATTGGTGCTGGATTTGCCAATCCTGATAATGTGAATATGGAATGTAAAAGAAGCAAATATAATAACCTCTCATAGTCAAACTAAGGGAAAAAGTCAGATATAAACCAAATGCAACAAGAAATAAACAAATAGAAATATAGAATAATTATTCTCTTTTATAATTTTTCATAGGTCTATGAGAAAATTCCTACCTGTAGTCTCTATTACAATGTGGTCAAATTTCCCTTTCTTCTTATTGACTAGCTCTCCAATCATCCTCACAAGATCACCCCTTACAGTACAGCAGAGACAGCCATTGTTAAGCATGATTATGTCCTCAGTCCCAGCAGCTTTAGCAGCAACGAGAGAGCCATCGATGTCTATCTCGCCATACTGACATGTTCAATTGAAAATTTCAAATTACTCATGTTGTATCTCACCCACTCTAACGATTTTCAGAAAGACTAACTATTCTGAGCCAATTACTGCCATCACAGCAAGCAAAGTATTTTAAAGTGGAATCAATCTCCGTACCTCATTCTCTATCACTGCTATGCGCTTCCCGTGATCTGCAGTCAAGATGTGATTGAGTAATGTTGTCTGTTCAACAACACATGAAAACAGATCAATGCAACCAGCCAACTGATTCAATTTTCAATAACTTGAAAAGAGAAAAGCTGAATTCCTATCAAAAGAAGAACTAAAAATTTTTATTGCCAAATTTAAAAATGCTAACACGAGACAAATAGGTGCACACCATTTCAACAGTCAGCATTGTTGAATAAGATTTTAACATATTTTTAGTCAACAAGAAAAAAAAAAAAAAAAAAAGGCCAATTTTCATATGTTAATTTAGCACCCATACAAGAATAACTAAGAATTCCTAAATTGAACAGACATAATATTATGAACATCTATAAGCCATAAATGACAAACTTGGCAATTATTCCTATATATTTTCCACCAAAGGCAACATTTTTTTCCTGCATTTTACAACTATTACTACTAATTCAAAGACCAAAAGCCAATATATTCATCACAACAACGAACCAAACTAAAAGCCCAGAAAAATAACAGAATCGGGGTAAACCCAGTAATGAAGATATTGAACTTTAAAGACCATTTAGGCCTTTGGCAAAGGAATCAGTACCTTGCCGGAGCCCAGAAAGCCGGTAATTATGGTAGCGGGAATGCGATTATCAGGCGGAATTTTTGAAGAAACATCGGAATCTTCGGTCTGAGGAGTCGTAGTAGCGACGGCAGATACTGAGAACCGGCGAAAGCGGTTAGTTTTGGAGAAATTGGAGGTGGAGATAATCGTGCAATTCGTTTTGGAAGAAAGGGATAGGGTACTGATGGTGGTGGGTTTGAAGAGGAGAGGGAGAACCGTAGTTCTGATCACGGAGAGAGGCGGGGTTTGGGGTTGGTGGCGGTGGCGGTGACAACGTGATGTGAAGTTGATGAAAGTTGTGGCTAAGTCCGTTGATATGAGAGTTGCCATTTCTTTGTTTGTTGGTTGGTTCTTCCTGCGGGGGAATTTGACAAGGGAAGGAAGAAAGAAAGAAAAAGAAAGAGGTGTTTATCTGTGGATGTGGACTGTGGTGGTTTCTGTTTCGGGGTTTAAGTTCGAGATATTTCCGAGGAATTTGGGGCTTGGGATTTTTAAATTTTGTGTGGGGGGGGACTTCTATAGTTTGGTTTGCAAATAATAATCATTAAATTTATATAATTAAATAGTCAAATTTTAAAATAGGAAAAGATAAAATTTGTTTATCAAATAACGAGAATGTACAATAAATTTTTATAAAATTTTATATATAATTTATATAATATTCACTTTATGTAATAGTTTTTTATTTTTTATTTGATTGCATATTTATGAAATTATTTAAAAATAAAAAATAATAATAATAATAATTTTTCATTTTTAAAAAAATTTTAATGTAATTAGTATTTTTTAAAATAGTTAAAAAATATTATAAAAATAATTCTAAAAAATTAAAAGTACTAACTTAAAAATTATTTCAAAAAAATTTTAATTAAAATAATTTATATTTTAAATAAAAATAAAAAGTTATTAACATAATCAAATAAGAGAAATAATAAAATTTATATCAATTTACATAAATAGGATAGAAGAGTTACAACACGATAAAAGATAAGTTATGAAAAATTTAAACATAATTGAATATAAGAAAAAAAATGTTAAAAGAATTATTTTAATGTAGATAATTAAGTTAATAACATAAATTTTAAATTAATTACTTTTCTTATAAATATATAAGAAAATAATTAAAAAAACATTTAAGAATAAAAATTAATGAAATGATATTGTATAAAAAAATTTAATTAAAAATTTATTAACATAATCATATTAGAAAAATCATAAAATTTGAATAATTTAACGTAAAATATGTTAGAAGTATCGTAATACCTAAGAAATAAATATGATAATTCTAAATTTAATAAAACATAAAAATAATCATGAAAAGATATTATTGTAATATAAATAATTAAGATAGAAACCTAAAATTTTAATTAATTATTATTTCTATAAATATAGAAGGAAAATATCTAATAAATAAAAAAATATAGATAACGTAAATAACTAAAAAGAAACGTAACGTTCGTATCATTTGATATAAAATAGGTAAAAAGTGTCATAACACACTAAAAAAACTATGATAATTCTAAACATTTTGGAAGTAAGAACAAAAGTAAAATATATTATTATGTTGTAAATAATTACGATGACAATATAAAATTTTAATTAATAATTATTTATGTATATATATAAATAAAATAGCTACAAATTAAAAAATAAATTGGCAATATAAACAAGTATGAAAAACGTAAAATTAGTGTTATTTAACTTAAAATAGATAAAAATGTCATAATATATTAAGAAAAGTTATGATAATTTTAAACATAACAAAAAATAAGAAGAGCTGTAAGAAAATATTAGTATAACGTAAATAATTATATTGGCAACTTAAAATTTTAACTAATTATTATTTTTTAAATATAAAAAAAATAGCTAAAAATTGAAAAATAAATAGATAATGTAAAATGAGTATTATTTGGTGTAAAACTGAAAAAAAATATCGTAATATAATAAAAAAGAGTTATTATAATTCTAAACAAAACTAAGAGTAAGAACAATCATAAAAACAAATTATTATAATGTAAATAATTAAATTGTCATAAGAACAATCATAAAAACAAATTATTATAACATAAATAATTAATTATAAATATAAAATTTTAATTAATTATTTTTTTAAACATAGAAGAAAAATGCCAAAAAAAAAAAAAAACATATTGGTAACGTAAATAAGTGAAAAAAAAAACATAAAATTAGTATTATTAAGCAAAAAATGGGTATGAATTATTATATTGCACTAAAAAGCATTATGACAATTCTAATCATAATGAAAAGTAAGAATAACCATAATAATATATTATTGTAACGTAAATAATTATATTAGCAACGTAAAATTAGTATAATTTGGCCTAAGGTAGATAAGAAGTGTCGAAAAACATTAAGAAAAAAGTTATGACAATTTTAAATGTAATGAAAAAATAAATGACCGTAAAAAGTTATTATTATAATAAATAATTATGTTGAAAACTTTAAATTTTAATTAATTATTGTTCCTGTAAATATATAAGAAAATAACTAAAAATTAAAAAATAAATTGATAATATAAATAAGTGAGAAACATAAAATTAGTATCATTTGGTGTAAAATGAGTAAAAAGTG
Source organism: Durio zibethinus (assembly GCF_002303985.1). Next base: position 7,314,748 of record NW_019168037.1, on the reverse strand, counting down.
TTTTAAAACACTAAGAAAATAGCTATACTAATTCTAAATGTAATGGAAAGTAAGAAAAATCATAAAAATATATTATTATAATATAAATAATTATGATGGCAATGTAAATTTTTAATTAATTATTATTTTTGTATGTATATAAAAAATAAAATAGTAATGTAAACAAGTGAGTGTAAAATTAGTATTATTTGATGTAAAATAGATAAGAAGTGTTATAACATACTAAAAAAGAGTTATGACAATTTTAAATATAATGAAAGATAAAAATAATTATAAGAACATATTATTGTAACATAAATTATTATGTTGGCAATTTAAAATTTTAACTAATTATTAGTTTTTATATATATAAATAATATAACTAAAAATTGAAAAACAAATAGATAAAGTAAAAAAGTGGGAAAAATGTAAAATTAATATAATTTGACTTAAAATAAGTAAAAAATTGTCATAACATGCCAAGAAGAAAAATGATAATTCTAAACATAATTAAAGGTAAGAACAATCATAAAAAATAAATTATTGTAATGTAATTAATTAAGTTGCTAATATAAAATTTTAATTATTTATTTTTTTGTAAATATATAAGAAAAATAGCTAAAAATTAAAAAATAATTGGTAATGTAAACAAGTGAGAAAAAAAGTAAAATTAATATTATTTGACGTAAAATTGGTATAAATTGTCATAATATGCTAAAAAAATTATGAAATTTTAAACGTAATGAAAATTAAAAACAACAATAATAATATATTATTATAACATTTGTAGATATAATGAAAAGTAAAAACAATCATAAAAAAAATTATTATAAGAGTAATAATTATGTTTACAATGTAAAATTTTAATTATTTATTATTCTTATAAATATAGAAAAAAAATAGTTAAAATTAAAATATAAATTAACGACGTAAACAAGTGAGAAATAATATAAAATTAATATCATTTGGAATAAAATGGGTTAGAAATGTCATAATGCACTAAGAAAAAGTTACAATAATTCTAAACATGGTGAAAAGTAAGAACAATAGTAAAAATATATCATTGTAACATAAATAATTATGATGACAATATAAAATTTTAATTGATTATTATTTTTGTGTGTGTGTATATATATATATATATATATATAAGGAAAATGGTTAGAAATTAAAAATATTTGTAGTGTAAACAAGTGAGAAGAAACATAAAATTAATATCATTTAACATAAAATAAGTAAAAAATGTCATAACATACTAAGAAAAAACTATGATAATTTTCAATGTAATAAATGACAAGAACAACCATAAAAAGATATTATTGTAATGTAAATATTTAAGTAAACAAAATAAAATTTTAATTAATTATCATTTTTATAAATATATAAGAAAAATAACTAATAATTAAATAGCAAATAACTAAACAAATAGGAAAAACATAAAATTCGTATCATTTAGCATAAAATAAGAAAGAGTTATAATTCTAAATATAATAGAAGGTAAGAACAACTGTAACAAAATATTATTATAGCATGAACAATTAAGTAGATAACATAAACTTTTAATTGATTATTATTTTTATAAATATATAATAAAAATAACTAAAAATTAAAAAACAAATAAACCATGGTGTTGCCACATGAGAACCAGAGGGGCCATGGCCTCCTTGAGAATTTTGAAAGTTATTAAGATATATATACACACACATGATGTTATGTGAATTTATTTAGATATATCTTTCAAAATAAATAAATGGTATCTTAAATATATAATTATTTTCCATTAATTTTCATTTATAATTTTTTTCAATTAATTTTCATTTATAATTTTCTAAGTCATTGAATCTTAAAAAATATATATCATAAAATTTTTCAAGTTTTAACATTTAAACTTTATTTTATCTAAAAATGAAAAATCCATATAAATAATAGGAAACAATCAACTTACCTTAATGTAAAATTAAAAAGTTGTACATTTTTTTAATTATTAATTTTTTTAGATTAAAGGGATGAAGGAAATAAGTGAAAAGGAGAAAAAAAAGTTTAATCTCATCACTTGAATCTATTAAAATTATATTAAAAAAAGTATAAAACTTTTTTATGTAAGTTGATACCTCCCATAAATAATAGCTTTTAAATTTAATATTTTTGTAAGCTGTGAAGATTTTTTTATATAAAATGATTTATTTTTTATAGTGTCAATAAATAGAATAAACACTTTTAATTTGGAATGGAGTAATTCAAGTTCTATTCATTGAGAAATTATGCACTAATCACTAAATAAAATACTCAAGTGTATATAAGCTAAACACTTTAATAATAAAAGATAAAATAGAAAAACATATAAATTCTTAAGTAAAATTCATGAAATTCACGTCTAAAAACGAGTTACATGAAAAATCATGAATGAAAACCAAAACTAATACTCATACTATAGTTTAGGAGTTTTGATTAGATTATTTACTTTAAACTTTTGAAAACTTTAAAGCTATAATGTATTGATCTATTTATTAAGTTCGATTAATCTATCCGTTTTAATCTTTAAATTTTTTTACATTATTTTTATTAGAAACTTTCAATATTTCATGAAAAGTTATATCTAATTCGTTTGTCTTTTTAAAAAAATAAAAATTACTTGGCATTTTTTGAAAAGCTGACCTCACAAGTTATTTTGAATTGATAAAAAAAAAGTAATAATAACTAGGACAAATGACATGAATTGATAAAAATAGACTTTTAACTAAATATTTACTTTTAATATAGTTTTATTCTTAATTTTATGTATAAAATATATCCATAATATAATATGTGTACATAAATGATTGTGTGCTCACATATAATTTGCCCTCCTTAATAGAAATTTTGGCTTTGCCATTACAAATCAATAACGTAAACAAGTGAAGAAAACGTAAAATTTGTATCATTTGTCGTAAAATGGGATAAAAGTGTCATAACATACTATGAAAAAGCTATAACAATTATCAACATAATTAAAAGTAAAAATAACTGTAAGAAAATATTATTATAACGTAAATAAATAAATAAGTAAAGTAAAATTTTAATTAACTATTATTTTGTTACTATATAAACAAAATAGATAAAAATTAAAAAAATAGGAAACATAAAGAAGTGAAAAGAACGGTAAAATTCATATCATTTGGCATAAAATAAGTAAGAAGTGTTGTAACACACACTAAAAAAGAGTTATAACAATTTTAAATGTAATGAAATGTAAGAATAATCGTAAAAAGATATAATTGTAACATAAATAATTAAGTAAGCAATATAAAATTTTAATTAATTATTATTTTTGTAAATATATAAGAAAAATAGATAAAATTCAAAAAAACAAATAGGTAAGTGAACAAGTGAGAGGAAGTGTAAAATTCATATCATTTGACATAAAATGGATAAGAAGTATCACAACACATTAAAAAAGAGTTATGGCATTTTCTAAACTTATTGGAATATGAGAACAATAGCACGAAAATATTAATATAATATAAATAATTAAATTGACAACATAAAATTTTAATTAATTATTGTTCATGTAACTAAATAAAAAAAATTTATTAAGTAATAATAAAAAACTTTTTGTAACTTAAACATGCAAGATAAAACATAAATTCCGTATCATTGGCATCAAATGTATAAAAAGTCTCTTAACATAATAAGAAAAAATTATGATAATTCTAAATGTAACGAAAAGGAAGAAAACTGTAAGAAAATATTATTGTAATGTAAATAATTAAATCAGTAACATAAAATTTTAATTAATTGTTATTTTTATAAATATATAAAAAAAGTAATAAATGATCAAAAATTTATTAATGTAAACAAGTGAGAAGAATAATAAAACTTGTCTTATATTTGAATGCTATCATTATACCATTTTTATTCTTAAAAATTTATTAACATGAATATTCATATAATAATTTTATTTTCTACCGCGTAGTAAAAATATTTGTGTAGTTATAAAAAAAATCACATCTTGATCGAGTGGTGTTTCTAGTGATTTTTTTTTTTTTTTATAAAAAGACACCAAATTTTGCAATCAAAGTATCTATAAAAAAATCATATAAATAAAATGGTATAATGGTAGCTTTCATTTTTATAATTTATGTTAATAAATTTCTAAGACTAGAAAGAAAAATCATACAAATAAATTTGTAAAATATATAACATAAATAACTAAAAAAATAATTTTAAGATTAAAAAGATAATATAAAATAATTGATATTTTAAAATTAAAAAAATAAAAAAATTATTAAGATGAATGCTTAAATTTGTATTAATTATTATTGTAATATTGTTATTGTTAACAATAAAGAAATAACGAAAATATTTTTTATTAAAATAATATATAACATGCAATAGTTGAATTTTTATTTTATGTTATTATTTATAAGAATAGATGAAAACAAGTATAAAGTATGTAATTTATAATTTTTTTATTTGTTAGATAAATAATTCTGTCTTTTTTCATTGTTTTTATAATTTTATAATTTTTATAATTTTTCATGAGATATCTCATGACCTTAAAATAAGGTCCATATATTGTGATCTTACTATAGACAAACCCTTGTGCTGGTCTAAATTTAAGGTCTAGGGCTTTAGTTTTTTTGTTGGTCTAAATTTGGGTTTTAATTTTTTACTACTAGTAACAAACTTTTTTTTTTGTGGGAATATTACGAGTATGTAGTAAATAAATATTAATAAAGCTTTGAAAATATTTCTATGAATAAAGTTTAGCAATGAAATAGGTCAACCCACTTAAATAAAATGTTGTGTTTGCTCGCTAAATTTTAATTTGTACAAATATCATATTTTGTGCTTTTAAATTTTTTATAATAATTACTTTAGGATTTATTTGGTGATAACAATATCTTTTATTAAAAAAACAATTCAAGTTTGAAACATTCTTTTCTTCCATTATATAGAAATGCTAAATAGTCTTTTAGCTATCGAAATACTTCTATTCATTTGATATTTAAAAAATAAATATTTGTAATTAAATATGTAAATTTGTATTTCTTAAGATAAATTATCAAGCAAATCAATTCCGTTTTTTATGTGATTTTTTTAAACAATGATAATGCACCAACCATCATGCAATTGTTTGACCACTGAACGTGTTATCTTTATATTATTTGATTTATTTATATTCTTAAAGAAACACGTTTAAAGATAGTTTAAAATTTATTCTTTAAGATTATATTATATTAATAAAAAATTATTATTGATATTTTAAAATTCTTTATCTTCATTTAAAGTCAATTTAAATTTAAGTAAATTTCATTGTATTATTTTTATTTAATTTAATATTTTATTTATAATATTCTTTCAAACATGAATCAAACCCAAACTCCTCTAAGATTAAATGAACCGATCACAAATATACATTCATGCACTTGTTCTTGTTCCGTTTGATTATACCCCTAACAATCGCCCAACCTTTTTGCATCATTTAATTTAAAGTTTTGATTTCATTCTAATTTTTGCATCATGCTTTTACAAACCACTAGTGTGTAGCCCCGTTTCTCGTGGGGTGTTGCAATTAAATATATAAATAAATATATAACTTTTAACGAAAGGTTTTTTTATTTGTGAATTAAAAGTTAAACTTTTTTTATTAGTAAGAACTAAAAAAAATCTTGAGGCTAGTCCAAAAAAAAAAAAAAAAAAGGTAAAATCTTAAATCAATAATTAAGCATCTAAAAATAATGATGTTAAATCACAACATTAAGAATAAAAATAATTGATAGATTTTCAATAATAATCAACATAAAATCCAGTTCAATAGCAACATTAATAAATATTCAAAATAACCAACATAAAATCCAGTTCATTTCCAATAATAATTAACAAAAAGCTAAACATATTGCCAAAAAAAAAGAATATATCTATGAAAAAAAAAAACATTAAGTGATAAATAATCAAATTCTCTACTCAAGTTAATAACAGCGGCAATTGTAGTCTCCTTACACCATATTTTTGTTGAAATATTCCTTTTCCAAATTGCAATTGAAACTTGCCTACTAATAGATTAAATTACAATTAAACAATAAGTTATAACACCAAATTTATTTAACAAAATGAGTATATGAAACATTGATTAAAGAAAATAAAAGAAAAAATAATATGATAACAACATATGCTTTAAATTTCTTAATTACTATCATTTTACGATTAAATTATCACTCAAATAAAAAAATTAAACTAATAATTCAAGAAAAAATATATTTTTAAAGGAATAAAATACTTTAAAACCAAATAATCTAATCTAACACTTTATTAATTTAATAATTCTTTTATCATTTATTTTTTTATTATTTATTTATTAAAAATTAATAACCCCACTTAAACAAATTTAAATTTCAAACATGCATATATTAGATAAATATATAAAACATAAATATAATTAAAAATTAAAAAAATACCAAAAACGACTGGTCAAGTTTAGGTGATTTTAACACAATTCAAACGGTTTTCCAACGATTTGAAACGGTTTGATCCAATCTTGAATGATTTATGGTCAGTCAGATCGATTTAACATTGGTTCTATTGGGCCAATTCAAAGTTGCTCAACTGTAACTAGTTTCGAGTCGGGTGCGCAGGCCTCAGACTGAGTCGTGAGTATTCATGCAAATCCCTTTACTTAAACGACATCATTTTGCCTTTTTTTTTTTTTTGTCTACAACTATATAAGCTTAAAAAAATTTTTAAGACCAATTTCATCCTTTCCTTAAAAAAAAAAATTCCTTTTCTTTCAAAAATCCTCCACAGCCAACCAAAATCCAACGGTTTACAAACCTATTGGCCATCGTTACCATCGTTGTCTACCATTCACTAGTGCAATTTGCTCTCGTAAACTTGTTCCCCGCCCCTTTTTCTAAAAAATCCTCCACAACCAACCAAAATCCAATGGTTCACAAACCTGCTAGCCACTGCTATGGCCGTCATCATCTATCGTTCGCTGGTGAAGTTTGCTTTCACAAACTTGTTCCTAACCCTTTTTCTCTCTCTAGTCTTAGTTTTTGTTAAAACTCGTCCTAGAACCCTAGATCTAAGCTTAAAGGTTAAGGTTTCTAATCCCTTAAACACCCCTTTTGCTGCTCCACTAGCCACTAATTCCAACTATGTTCTTTATTTGGTCATGACCTTCCCCCTCTCTAAAGATCAAGCCCCAAAATAACCTTAAACCTTAAACCTAAACCTTTCTCTTTTCTTTTTTGGTATTTTTTTGTCGCTACTTCTTTTCTTCCAAGGGATGTGGTTTTTTCTTTCTTTTTATTTTTAGATTTTATGATTTTGTGTCTGGGTGAGAAGTTACGGAGGATTTGGATCTTGGTGTATGAATGACCTTCAAGTGGTTTGGGTTAATCACAATTGTTGGTTGGTGGCTCCAATCATTGCGAGTGCTTGTATGTTGGTGGTGGTAATGATGAAATGAGGGGTCTTAATGATTTAAGGAGTCCTATTGTTATGGCAATGATTTGGGGTTCAAAATAAGAGTGGTGTCATAGGCCATGTGTTCTTTATTCCGAAACCACGCGTTTGTACGACACCAAGACTACTCATAGTCGAGGTCAACCTTTTTCAAGTCCATTTTCCCATGGATAGCTCGATATTGATACTTTAAGCCGTATACTCATGAGCTTTTCTGGCTCTGACTGTGTAAGGTCACACCTCAATGGGGAAGAACCCAACTCCCATCAACTCATAAGCCCATGATTTTTAAAGTAGTTCCAAGCACCCATCTCTGTCTACAAGCATCAAGGGCCCGACAATAGACCCTTGAATTCTCATAGGTGCACTCAGCTTTGGTTCTCATAATATTATTACTTCTTGGCATGGTAAGAACCCAACACTATACCCACCCGTATTGTATGCAAGCTCTTGTGTCAAGATCCCATAGACATAACGGAGACATTGATCAGTAGCTAGCCCAAAGCCTCTAGGCTCATCTCATCCCACAAAACTCATTTCTTAAGGCTTTAGCCCTTAGCCTCATTTTAGGTTGTCCACACGTATGATGACACTCAACATCATGCTTGTCCCGCCTCAGGGACTTTGGTGTGCTACCTCAGTCGTAGCACCCCTCTACTAATTGGCCATAAGGATCTAGTAGCCTGCCTACTTGCTAGCCCACTCATCCTTCAGTCTCGATGGTGTCCATCTTACACAAACACCATTTTATGATCCTTTTGGCTCAAGAAAAAAAAATCGAGGGACATAACGAACGCTACTGCCTAACCTTATGGCTCAACATGAAGGCGCAATATGAGGCCTGCCAGACCAACCGTCCCCAAGCCCACAAGCATCAAGGGCTCGACAATCGGCCCTTGAATTCTCAAAGGGGCATTCAGCCTTGGTTCTCATAACATTATTACTTCTTGGCATGGTGAAAACCCAACACTATGCCCGCCTGTATTGTATGCAAGCTCTCGTATCAAGATCCCATAGGCATAATGGAGACATTGATCAGTAGCTAGCCCGAAGCCTTTAGGCTCATCTCATTCCACAAAACTCATTTCTTAAGGCCTTAGCCCTTAGCCTCATTTTAGGTTGTCCACACGTATGATGGACACTCAACATCATGTTTGACCTGTCTCAAGACTTTGGTGTGCTACCTCAGTCGTAGCACCCCTTTACTGATTGGTCATAAGGATCTAACAGCCTGCCTACTTGCTAGCCCATTCATCCCTCAGTCTCGATGGTGTCCTTCTTACACAAACACCATCTTATGATCCTTTCAGCTCAAGGAAAAAAAATTGAGGGATATAACGAATGCTACTACTTAACCCTATGGCTCAACATGAAGGCGCGATATGAGGCTCACTAAACTAACCATCCCCAAGCCCACAAGCATCAAGGCCCGACAATCAACCCTTGAATTCTCATAGGGCACTCAGCCTTGGTTCTCATAACATTATTACTTCTTGGCATGGTGAGAACCCAATATTATGCCCGTCCGTATTGTATGCAAGCTCTCGTGTCAAGATCCCACAGGCATAATGGAGACATTGATCAGTAGTTAGCCCGAAACCTCTAGGCTCATCTCATTCCACAAAACTCATTTCTTAAGGCCTTAGCCCTTAACCTCATTTTAGGCTATCCACACGCATGATGGATACTCAACATCATGCTTGTCCCGCCTCAGGGATTTTGGTGTGCTACTTCAATTGCAGCACCCCTCTATTGATTGGCCATAAGGATCTAGCAACCTGCCTACTTGCTAGCCCACTCATTCCTCAGTCTCGATGGTGTCTTTTTTACATAAACACATCTTATGATCCTTTCGACTTAATGAGAAAAAATCGAGGGACATAATGAACGCTACCGTCTAACCCTATGGCTCAACATGAAGGCGCGATATGAGGCCTGCCAGACCAACCATCCCCAAGCTTACCATGACCTGAAAAGACATTGTGTCACACTCATGACCCTATGTTGCCCACCCACCTAGACACAACATGAGTTTAGTAGTAGCTCAATTTAGACTAGCTAGGACCCCGCTTGCCTGCTAGCCAAAAAGATGGTGAAAAACTGACACAATCATCATCCCATAAAGAGTGTAAAAGATTTTTTTGACCTCTTACCAAGAACCGTAAGACTATCTGAAATAAGGACATTTTTCTTTCCAGTCATTTTAGGGTCTTTCTTCAACAAACTCAAGGCCCCGTGACCTTCTTCTTAGTCATAATGATTTTTTAAATTTGCTCGTTACTCTACCAACCCACTCAAAAGTGCTCATACATGGCTTCGATAGATAACACTTGATTGGTTAATTGGCTCCAAGGTGCCCGTCCACTGCCTCACACTTATCCGTGTATCTTGGGTCTAAGGGCTTGCATTGCCTGCATACAATATCAGCAACATGTTCCCATGCTTAAAATGTCTGCACACAACCCTAAGACCACAATCTTGCCAACCATACCTCAATCGTTGCTCAGCTCTAAGTCAATTATGGTAAGATCGAGGCATACTAAGGCCTAACCATGACACTCTTCCTCAGTTACTATGTCGATGCCCTCATTGACGCTAAGACCACACCTAACTCTCTTATTGCACACAGTTGACATTTACTCATGTCTCTCACTTATGCCTTCAATGATTGGGTCAAGATCTCGTCACATGAAACACCGTCCACAATACTTGTCCATTACGAATACACAATTCAAACGCCTATACCCTTAACATACTCAACTTGATTTGTCCTTCGACCCACACATCTCAAGGTCTTGTCAACTAGTCAATTTTTGTTTGCTCGTTTCACTAAATTCACAGTCATGGTCCGCTAACCACCACATCTCATAAGGCTTTATCTCTGGGCTAACAACACAAATTCATCTCCCTCTGTAGAATGGCTCTACGTTTAGACCCAGATACTCGGTTTGTACCTCACTAGGGCAACTACACCATATAATAAGTACACACATTAATAACTGATCTCAATACGCATGAGTTATGTCCATCAGGATAAAATTTGCTTTGGCCCTCATGGTTTTACTCAACAACATTTCACCATATAACAAGTGCACACATTAATAACTGATCTCAATACGCATGAGTTATGTCCATCAGGACAAAATTTACTTTGGCCCTCATGGTTTTACTCAACACCATTTCATAGGATATGTCTTTTTTGCATTTCAGTCTCAATATGATTTTCCCATTATAAGGGCATCAAATGCCTGTACGAGCCAACACCTTTCTTTAGGTAAAGCTAGACTCCCGTGCCTTTTCACTTAGCATCTAAGAGCCTACTTGAAGGCTTTTTCCCCTAGGCTAATTTTTCCCACAACATGCATCGTTAGCTCAATCTCGAGCCCTCATAGTCATAGAACTGCATTCGCATCTCGATAGCTCTCTTTAAGCTTAGCACCGTTTCAATTTCACGTTATCATGCCCACACTTGGGGTCACATTAATCCCACCGTTGAGTCAAACTAGGCTCTGATACTAAAATGTCACGATCCGCACGTTTTTTACTTCAAATCACGCGTCTGTGAGGCACTAAGACTACTCATAGTCGAGGTCAGTCTTTCTCAAATCCATTTTTCCATGGATAGCTCGATATTGATCATTCAAGCTGCATACTTATGAGCCTTTCCTGGCTTTAACCCCGTAGGGTCACACTTCGATGTGGAGGAACCTAACTCCAATCAACTCATAAGGCCATGATTCTCAAGGTGGTTCTAAGCACCTATCTCTACCCACAAGCATCAAAGTCTCGAGCAAAGACTTTCAAATTCTCATAGAGACTTCAGCCTCGGTTCTCATAACATTATTACTTTTGGCATGGTGAGAACCCAACACCATGCCTACCCGCATCATACATAAACTCCCATGCCAAGATCCTGCAGGTACAACATAGGTACTGGTCAGTAGTCAGCTTTGAGCCTCTAGGTTCATCTCGTCCCACAAAACTCATTTCTTAAGGCATCAGCCCTTAGCCTTATTTTAGGCAGTCCCTACACATGATGGATACTCAACATTATGATTGTCCTGCCTCAAGGACTCGGGTGTGCTACCCCAGTTATAGCACCTCTCTGTCGATTGACCATAATGGTCTAGCAACATACCTACCTGCTAGCCCACTCATCCCTCAATCTCGATAGTGTTCTTCCTACACAAACGCCATCTTACAAAATCGAGGGGCAAAACGAACGTTACCACCTAACCTTATAGCTCAATGTAAAGGTGCGATATGAGGTCTTTCGACCCTAACCGTCCTCGGACTTACCATTACCTGAGGAGACACCATGCTACATTCGTGACCTTACGTTGCTCGCCCATCTAAACACCATATGTATCTAAGAGTAGCTTACTTCAAACTAGCCAGGCCCATGCTTGCCTGCTAGCCAAGAGCGTGGTAGAGAGCTGACACTAGTTATCCCCCTATAAAGAGCATAAAAGATTTTTTCGACCTACTACCAAGAACCGTAAGACTATCTGAAATGGGGACACTTTTCTCTCTAGCCATATCAGGGTCTTTCTTCAACTAACTTAGTGTCTCATGACCTTATTCTTGGTCACAATGATTCTCTGAATCTGCTCGTTGCTCCATCAACTCACTCGAAAGTACCCGCACACGGCTTCGATCAATAGTACCAAACTGGCTAACTAGCTCTAAAATGCCTGCCACTGCCTTGCACTTACTCATGTATCTTGAGCCTCACGGTTTGCACTGCCCACACACAATATCAGCAACGTATTCCCATGCTTAATATGCCTGCACCTAGCTCAAGGATTATAATTCCACCAACCAAACCTTAATCGCTGCTCAACTCCAAGTTAGTCATGACAAGATTGAAGCACACCAAGGCCTGACCATGATAAATGACCAGAGATGAGTTTGCATGGTTGTGACAGTAAATGTTAGGTTGGTACGTTTAGATTTTTTTTTGTTTAATTTTTTTTTTTGTATTTTCATTAAGTTGATTTATGGATTATGTAATATTAATATGATTTTTATTTTCTTTGTATTTTTTAAAATTTTTGGCTTATGTAATATAAATTTGATTTTATCTTTATTTGTATATTTTTTTTAATTTTCAACTTATTTTTTTATTATATTTAGGATTGATATATGTTTTTTATTTTGGGTTGAGATTTAAAAATTCTTTTTAATTTTTGATTTTTTTATAATATTTAAGTTTAATTTATGTTTTTTTTTTTGGATTATTTGATATTGAGTTTGAGAATGTTAGAGAACTTTTATTGAAACTTAAAAAAAAATTAATTTTTCTTTATTTTAATTTCTATATCTATCATCGACACTTCCATAAACGGGGGCGCTTGGCTTTGGTACCACCAACGGTGGTCATGGATCCTTTCATCCTCTAATTTTTCTCTTATCCAATATTTTGTTGCAAAATATCCTTTGACACCCTTGATAATTACAATAATATCAACAATATACTCAAAATGAACAATGAAATTGCTGTGCTGACAGAGTTATAGATTTTTCCAATTGATATTTTTTCAGAAGTGCACGATCAATCACCCAACCAACACATATAAACTGCTTTGGAGTTTTGATTAATAAAAATACTTAATGGTATCATTCCAAATAAATTCCATCTTAAAATCCATATCAAACAATTGAATTAATATCTGAAATAAGACTTTTTCAAAGTATAGGATTTTTTGTTCAAAATATGTTTTGGATTGTTCTCCATAGGCCCGGTCCGAACACAATCGCCCTATGTCCCTATACTTAAAAACTTTTCAAGTTAAAACAGGAACAGCAGTAGCATCATAAGTATTTAACCAATGGTATGACACTGTTGAGTTGGAATCCCTCTTTCTTCCTCCAATCAATCCAAAAAACCCAAGATTCTAGTCTCTTCTCGTTAGACTTCCGCAAATGTAATTAAAAAAAAAAAAAAAGCTCAACTACACGTTATATTTCGCTAAAAATGATGATAGTAAGGAAACTTGTGAATAGATTTTTGGCTCCTAATGGATGTTACTAGAATCTTTACCTATATCATACCATGTGTCAGCAACAGCGCATGTGAAAAACAAACTAAATCTCTGACATTTAGGCTCATTGAATCCTTGGACGATAAAAGGATGAGAAAGTAATTAGGTCAATGATGACATCAAATTTAGAACACTGGTATCTGAAAAATGAAAATCTAACACATAAAAAGAACATTGTGATTTATGAAAAAGGTACGAAAAAAGGGGTCATATAAGATAAGCAACTACAATAGGACAGAATCATTCCTTTTAAGAAATTTTCTCCCCAAAAAGGGCATAAAAAACACTTAAAACTATCAAATACCACTATGCCACTTACCTTAGATTGTATCTGACAAAATATGTCAAATCTACATCTTTGCATATTGTTCTCAGATCACATATCTTGACTGTCAACCTGCAAGTTTTAAAAGGAAAAAGATTGGATGAATTAGGAGAAAGCAGCATGAAAATAACTGTCATATCAAATTGTAGGATAGACTGATATGTTATATAGAGAACAGAGCATAGTGACTTCTAGGAGGTGGGTGGCTTAACTAGGTTCAATTCCCAACTCATATTTGTTTGATAAAATGAAACCAAAATGTAACTTCAAAGATATTTGTAACTCGCATTATCAATTGGGCACGGATTCCTTTCGGTTGAGCATTCAGGCAAACCAAATGGGTTTATCCTGACCATCAATGTTCAATGACCTGAATTGAGTTCTAATTCAAAATGGTGAACGACCCAAATACCGGATCAACTACTTTGGCATGTCTCTCTTTCATCAATAATGTTCTTAACAAATTAGACGCTGGGAAAGCATACCTCAATTAGGGATGGGCATGCAAGCCAAGCATATAAAAGAACTTGTGCTCTGTCAGCCATTTCATTATCTCTGGGCTTGTTCCGATCCTGGAGCACCAACTGATGGTGTTGCTGCCATACTGCTGGCTGACCCGTTTTCAACTGGCGGAGGCACACCCCATTTGTTTTCAGATTCAAGGGGCTCAAAGACATGAACCCCACCATCTGAGAGTCCCAATGCAAATTCATTTGGCTCAGATGGATGTGCAGCAATTACAAGTGGGTGAACATTGGAACTGCAACAGAGAGGAAAAGACAGTTTTTGAATAGGAATGGTTATCACAGATGGGGAATGTGGCGCCCATTCTAAATTCAAATGCAAACTAGTAAAACTGAGAAGCAAATAAGAGCTGCCCATAAATTGACTTATTATTTGTCATTTACTGTATCAAAAAAACCAGAAGAGAGAGACAGAAAGAGAGAATAAATAACATTAAGATAATCTAATAAAGTGGAGCTTGAAATTAGAATGCATATGCATACTCCTCTTTCAACAGCATAAGTTTCTGTGATTTAAAACTTCGATGCGTGCGTGTCATTATCAGTTGCACTCAAAATCTGTGCTTGAACCCAAGTTATTAGACACCATCTAGCCAGATGAAATCCAAATACCAGAGTCATGATGATAGGGAAAATACCTGACACTAGCAGGAAAATAAGCAGAAGGATTTATACGACAACGTAGTCGGAGGTTTGCAGCAGTAAACACACAAACAGTTGCATCTAAAAAGCTGGCATATACCAGTTGGCTATCGCATGAGAATGTTGCATGAGTTATTGGAGCAGAAGAATCACGTGAGAACCACTAAACCAGAGAAAAATAATATTAGAACATCAGAAGAAAATGTTGCTCCACAACAAATCAAACATCAATAAAGTGCTACCTGCTTCACACATTCTAACTTTGTTGTTTCAAATACAGCAAGCTGAGTCTCATGCACAACAAGAAAATGTATCTGGTCTTGATGGAATTGAACGCGTGTGTCAGACTGTGCTGTTGGTGTCCTCCCAGCAGGAGCCTGCAAGAATCTAGCCTTCTGCTTTTCCCATCCATCAGTGTTCCATACACAAAGCTGGAGAAAGAATGGTAATGTGATCAATGAACCAAAAGCAAATTTTTTTCATTGATGATAATACTTCAGAATTTTGAGATTGCTTGATTAATTAGCTAAAAAATTCAAAAGTAGCAGTAAATTTTTTGTTTTGCTATCCTGGGATTATTTATAAAAGCTCAGAAATTTTACAAACAATTGCAGCATTAGACAATGACTGCGTTATTATGGAGCAGATTAAATCTCAGAGGAAGCTTATTCATTGCAGCATGTACATAAAATAGAAAAAGGAATACCTGAGAATCTGCTCCTGATGAGACCAGTACATTCAGTACATGAGAGAAGGCAAGGCCAGTTATTCTTTTGGAGTGGCCTTTAAGTTTACTCTTCACCTGGATGATGAAAATGTTAAATAAATCATGAGTTCTACTTCATCAAACAAAAGATACAAATAATTTTCCACAAGATGAATCATACCTCATCCACACGGACGTTATATATCTGAATTGTTGAATCATCCATGCCTATAGCAATAATATTATTATCTTGCGGGTGAAATGCAAGAAAAGTCGCTGCAGGTGGTGGCGGCATGAAAGTTGCCATTGTCTGCATGTGTCCGTAAAAATATTATATGCTTAATCAAATCATTGACAATTGGAGGGGGACAGGGTAATAGAGAGGAAGATCTTTCTTGCTTCAAATCCAAATGGGATGGAAAAAATAGAAAAAGAAAAGGTATTCCAGAATTCATAGGTTACCTTAAATGTCATCATATTAAACAAGGAAATCTTTCCTCCAGATGCTGACATTACATAAGAATCATTCTTGGATAAAGCAAAACAGGGTACAGCCTCTTCGGGATTTGAATCAGCTACATCATTTGTCATAAGAATGCCACTTGATGGTTGCCACAACTGAGGTAGTACATTGGCAGTTGCCTACAAAATGAAGCAACAATATAATTTTACAGTAAAGTCATTTCAAAGTATTATTTTATTAAGAAAAAAAGTTCACAAATAATGAGGGGTAACCATTTTGATATCCTTGTACCTTGCCATTTAAATTACGATCACTTCGCTGCCACTTCCAAAGCAAGTGAATAGCATTTGATGCTAATGCCAAAATAGCATTACCTGAATTTGTGAAGATTAACCTTGATATCTGTAATAATCACAAAGAAAGCTGATAAGATAGGGGCCGTATAAAGGAGAAGAACCAAGATGGAGTCTAATTTCAGGAATTGGATTCCTCTTTATCAAAGTGAACAGGGCCAAATAGGCAAATGTTCATGCCCCAAAGCATTGTCAAAAATACAACGCTAGCTCCACAAAGGGGAAATTTGATAGGGATAAATATAGAAACTGGTGAACAACAGTATGAGTTGTGAACACTGCACATTTTAGGCAAATATCAAGGGCATTTATTCAATAATTTGTCTTCCCTTTCTTCAGAATTAGAAGCATGTAAAGGAAGCAGAATGTTGCCTCTTGTTTCTGAACCAAATGTGTTAGTTCCCTTAAATTTACTCCAGCAAAGTGCTTCATTTTGAAGTAAATTTAACAATCTTCCACAATAAATCTCATTGTGATGTTACCATCAAACCAAGCTCTAAGATACAACTTTTAGAGCACCATCTTTATAGTTACAGGATAATCATTTTCAGACAGTTTGTAGTCTCTGTCTACTTATCTCCTAGGAATAGATATTTCATGCACCATTTAGGTGACCTAAATTAGATCGTTCAACTCGCACAACAATTACTTATAAATCAAGTGTGCATTCATCTGCGTCTTGTTAATATAGGGCTTAAGATTGTAGGGACCACAATTACAAGTTCATTTTGTCAAGCTCAACATAATTACACTTTTTTTCATGTGCAAAAGATGATACATTTGGTTGCATGTTTTGCTCCTCTCTCAAAAGTGCATTTAATTTCATTCTCTACTCTTTTCCTTAGAGTCGACCATAAGTGTATATCACAATCCTACACAGTTTCCTTTAGTGGAGAAACAATTCAGGGCATGAAACTCCTTAGCAAAACAATCATATCTTAAAATGGCCAATTTCTTAGATCCAACAAAAGATAGAAGTCAGAAGATTTAGGTTCTTTTTTTTTTTTTTTATATGCAAGATAGTTTGAAAATGGTAAGTAGTAGATAAAATGGACAAATTTGTCAAATTATAAATATTATAGGCATTTTCCTGAGGATGGTAAATAACTGAAATCGATAATTTAGAGCTAATTGATATTGCACCTCTGAATTAAAAGGTATTGCTTTAGCTTATTTATAATTCAATCAGAATCCACCAACAACCGGATGCATGAAAGAGAAAAGTAGATAAAGCAGAATGATGAAATCCACCATATAGGCCAAAGAACAAAGTGTCATTCAAACAGCCAAAAATACAGAAAATCCAAAACAATTACGTGGCAGGATGACAAATAAAATCTGAGAAGCGCAAAGGCTAGTGAAAATTTCTATACCTTGGTCACCCTCAAGTTTTCAGGAAGCCTCACGGATCGACACTGAGATGGTTCACTGATTTCAGTGAGCTTCCAAATCTTTGATTTATCGCTGGATTCTTCTGTTATTCTGGGTTTCACATCCCCCAAACTCCGGGCATCCCCATTCTGAAAAAGACATAACACACGAATCAGAAAGTCATGCATCCAAGCTCCACTATTGAAAGGAGAAACAATGATGACATAACCATAACAACAAAATGGTGTTGAAGTGCAGGTGGTATAAAAAATTTGATATTGATGATGAAAAAAGAAGAGAAAAAAATGAAAATTCTGTCAAACAGACCATTCCAGCAATAGCAACCACAGAGGCACTTCTGTCTGCAAGTCCAGCACTAGTAGCAGCAGTGGCAGCAGCTGCTGCTGCAGCTGAGATTGGATTTATTGTAGGCTGATGAAAACAACACATTATAAGAGAAGATTTAATTAACATATGGACCCAGTATAGCAAATTTTAATCCACTAATGAAATTAAATGAGGTAATAATACTACCTTTGGGGCTTCAGGTGTTCTTGAGGCATCATAAGAAAGATTCTCCAAAGTACGCAACAATCGCATACCGTCTGAATTCACCAAAATCTTAATCCCATTATCATTGGTGGAAACAGCCAAGAGAGAACCATCCTTGTTAAAACGGATGCGAGGGCTTGCCTAGGAATTAGGAAAGACAAATATAAGTAGCTACTATCTTCAAAATGGTATAGACTTAATTGAACATAATGAACTTACTGGAAGGCCTCCATCAGCATCAAAACTGGCCAAAGGTTGAACATTGTCCATATCCCAGAATTTGATAGAGAAATCATCACCAGCAGCCAAATACCTATTCTTAGTTGTGTCAAATTGCACAACACCTAAAGAACGTTTGCGGAATCCTTGATAGGTCCTCTTAACAGCCCCTTCACTTTCATTCCATTCTACAATAGATGACTCCCCGTCTTTACTGGTGCCACAGGAAAAGAGCCTAAAACATCCAGCCACCAAACCAAAAGAAGGCCAGTAGAAAAATGAAACAAAACTTTCGTTATCCTGATAATTCTTGACAATTAATTGAACATATACATGAGTTATGATGCAAGCAAACAAACCTTGTACCATCAGCACTGTAGGCCATGGTTGTGCACCAACGACCAGGAGCTTCATAGTCAACCCTTGATCCCATATTATCATACAACCATGCCTTTATCTTTCCATCTAAGGCTGTTGAAAAGATGAACTGAGGCAGAAAGAATCAAAAGGAGGCACATCAGGAAGAAGAATTGACCTAGGAACATACCCAAAGTACAAATGTGAAGAGTGTAAGACATCCAAAGCAATAATGTAATATCCTTACCTGAATGTTTTCTTTATGGTGAGGGCACACAGAGTAAACAGGAGCCTCATGACCTTCAAAGGTATACTGCCTTATACCACTGGTAGCATCCCACACCTAAAATTACAACATGAAATTAACAAGGACAAGCAAATTTTCTCCTAGACTAATAATGAACTATGTAAAATGATAAACAAACCTTAATTGTCTTGTCGTCACCACAAGTTATTACAGAAAGTTGCTTATTTGGATGAGAGAATGCAAGATCATTTACTCCACCAACATGGGCATCAATCTAGACCAGAAGTTCCGATATGAATTTCAGCCAGGCAAAAACTCAGCAAGAGGACAATAAAAAATCCAAGATAACTAGCTCTAATATATACCTCCTGATGTTGCCGAACCTCTTCACCACCATGATAAGAATATATTTGCACAATGTGTCTTGAGTAAGCAACTCCTGTTTTCCAAACAGGTATGACATGTCAATCAATGTTCCTACTTCACTACCTATAAATATACACATTGGTTCTAGCAGATAAAACATTGACTAGTTCTAATGGATTCAATCTTACCAAAAAAAGAACCATCAGGGCTCCAAATTACACGGTTTACAGAGACAGCAGGATCTTTGACTAAAGCAGCCTGAGTTCAAGCAGATGATTCGTGTTTAGTATGTCTAAATAAACACGGAGTGTGCAAATACACTAAACAACACTTGAAGGCATACCTGAAGAGGCGTTGAACAAGCACTAATATCCCAGACTTTAAAGTTCTTTGAAACAAGACGCTCCCGAGAGCCAACTTCCCACAATGCTACGTCCCCAACATTGGTGCCAACTGGGGCATTGCAATTCAGAATACTAAGAATTCCATTACCCAAGATAGAAACACCAGCCGGCCAAAAACAGAAAACCAAATGCAACTATAAATAAACAGCACAAGTACAGCAGACCTAGAAGTATAGTCTGTTGAACAGGATGGAAATCCATGCTCATAGGAGATGAACCCTGATTCAGAGTTCTTGCTACAGCCTTCGGCAGATCATCGGGTGCATTGAAAGTCTGACTGTGACCATGGCCAGGAAATGTTACTGGCAACACATTGACAGGCAGATTTACCTGCACAAAGTGAGCAAAGATCAGTAAAATAAACTAAGCAGAAAGAAACACAACAACCACCACTAGTACCCAAGCTCACACCTAGAATACATTTCAATTGAATTAATTAAAGTAAAACCAGAATACCTCATCAGAAATCCCCATAGGCCTTGTCCTTTTCGAAACATGATCAGAGTCCCCAGATGGGTAGTCTACAGACGGATTAGTTGGAGGGGTCCTCGGATGCTTCAATGCAGCTATAAGTCAACATGGAAACATGCCTAAAGTTAAAAAAAAAAGAACTAGAAGAAGGAATGATATCAGCATTATGCTGAAAAAGAAAACTAGAGAGGAAGTGATGACAGAAGAAAAAAATAAAAAATAAAAATAAATAAAGAGGAAGAAACCACTACCTGGTATTGAGGAAGCACCAAGGCTAATAGCTCCCAGAAACTGCTGGATGAGTTACAGTTGAAGGATTTGACATCCAACCTGCAAGGGGTGCTGGAACTGGTGCTGACGTAGGTTGAAAAGGCTGAAGATATAAATTGAGAACATTAGGAAAAGGATATCGGCAATGAAAGAGATTTTTTTATTATACTATCTGAGCTGGATACCCACCCCATGTACACCTAGGGGAGGAAAACCTCCAGCTTTTGGTAAGGATCCAAGAAGTGGATTGTTTGCAGGTGATGGTGCTCGTGCACCATTTGGCTGTCCACATGAATGGTCCACAAAGAGAGTTTTTATATCTGGATTTGGCCTGGGGTTTTTACAAAGTTGATGCTGCCAATTCAAGCTGTAATTGCACAAGAAATCAGTTGTCCCCTAAAGCCACAACTAGAATAACTTGGGTTAATTAAAAATATCAGCGCAAGTAAGAAATCAAGAAGAGCAGCAATAACAGTTCAAGCAATAGAAAACTAATTTAAATGCCAGGCCATATGTGTGAGTTCATTGCATAACCCCCCCTCCCCCCCCCCCCCCCCCCCCCCAAAAAAAAAAAAGATTTAAATGCAAAAGTTGAGGTAATAAAAAACTATCCTTCAATGTCATACCATATGTGTGAGTTCACTGCATAAATAAAATGTATACGAAAAAATAGAAGTCCCCCTAATCTCTTCAAAGCGGCTAATGCGTTGATGATAAAGATATAACAGAAGAAAAATTACCTTTGATTAATGAGCGTGCGTAACCTCGAACTTTTAAGGTTAGGGAACTGCAATTTGTCACGGAATAAAGGATTTGCTTCAATAAGCTTCTTGAGTTCAACTAACATGATTGCTCTAGCAGACTTTGTATCTCCATATTTTGACAACTGTTCATTCTCTCTGTTATGAAAGTTATGCAGTTATCAGAAATCATTTACTGTTATTTATTTTACATCAAGACTTGAACAATTAAACACAAGCCGCATACCTGAAATTCTCCAATGTCAAAAGCTGAGTGATTTCCTTAAAAAGTTCCTCATTAAATGTAGCAAAAACTTTCAAATCCTTCACTAAAATCTCCACAGCCTTGGACCGATCATGCCTAAACAAAATTTACATTCCAAACGTCACTGAATTCTATCAAGGAAGTTTTCAGTGAAACATCACAAACTTTCAGTGGTTAATAAAGCAAATCAAAATTGAAGAATGCAAAAGCTTACTTATCCAATGCCTCAAGATACTTCTGCTTTCTTATCTCGAAAAAGATTTTCATGGAATATCGATTATCATCTACCTTGGTGAAACCAGACAGGTATTTCTCAACCTCATCCCAATTTCCATTATGCACCTCATCCTCAAAATATTTCATATTAAAGAAAAACCCAGATTCCTGTTCAAGCCTATTAAATTCAAATAATAATAAAAAAAACCATTATTAAGCTGAAATCATTACATTTAAATTATCAGTTAATTACTAAATATCATTAACATCTAAAAAGTAATTAAACTAAAATGCCCTTTAATTTTTTTATTGTAAAAAAAAAAAAGCTTACTTGTGAACAGTCTCTTTAAACTTTTCCTCATCAAGAAACTGTAAGATCAAGAACACAAGCTCTCTACTGAGAGACGACATCGGGGCTGCCCCGCCTTCAGTTTCCAACTGATGAAATAAAAATCACAAAATATAGACACTAGATCTGCAAAAATATTCCAAAAAAATACAAAAGACTACCTTTAAATTCCCATAAAATCCAAAATAAAATTTAAATTTTTAGTTGAAACTAGATCATTCAACCATCTTCAACCCTCTAAAAGATAACTCTTTTCCGCCATGATTAGGAAAAAAAATTTTTCTAAAGTTTTGTAATCAAAGAGACAAAAAAGAAAAGCCAATTTGTATCAAACAAAATACAATTTTCCCTTAATAAAAAAATAAAACAAAAATTATAAAGAAAAAAAACATGCAGTAAAAATATAGAAAAAAAATAGATTTTAAAGTAACAACATTCTATAATCAACAGAAAAAAAGCAAAAGATTTGTTAGAAACTTACCTTGTTCTTACAACTTAGAAGAGATCGATTTTCAGCAGAAAGGAGAAGCTCCCTCTCTCTAAAACTAAAAAAAAATAACTCACTCCAAAAAAACCTAAGGTTGTTAAGGATTGTTTCTTCACTTTTTAAAAAAATTATATATTTTTTATATAATTCCCAAACGAAAATCTTGCAAAAATAGTGATTTTTATAAAAAAAAAATGATAAGTAGCTGTGGTTATCACTTCACAACTCATTTTAGATGAGAAGTTATATGATAAGTTCTGAAATTCTTAATAAGTACAGTGAAATGATGTTCTAATTAGCCGGCTACACTTTTTTCAAGTTCGGTGTAAAATCTCTAGCTGATAAGTATTCTACTTAAAAAAATATATTTGCATAAAATATATTTTACTTTTATTTTGAATGACATTTGAGGTGTGTTTTTTTAGCATTTTGATCTGACGATCAGATATAAAGATTACAAGGTGAAGAATAAAAAAGCTTCTTAAACCCCCAAAAACGACAGGCTTTTCGCAGACCCAGGAAGTTTGACCAGGATTTTGCTGAATATTACGGAACCTGCCATATCGGGGGCGCTGGAAAAACAAGAAATGTGATACAGGGACTTATCATATCACGTGAAAGTTAAAAAGACTGATTTTTATCATGTCAATCATGAATTTATCGTGATATATTTGGAAATTCATTGAGCGGGAATATTGTTATTATTTTTACTACTGTTCAAAGAGTATATAATATTAATATTTAATTAGATTCGATAATTTTTATATTTATATTGTATTTATTATATCTGAAATATATAATATATATAAATTATTATATTTAATTTAAATTATGTCAAATCAAAATAAATTTTTTATTTTTTCAACTCATATATAATTTTTGAAAATTTTAAATTATACTATTTTTATTTTTATATTATTTTGTATCATGTGATATTAATTATCTAAAATTATAGGATCTAAATTTAATGAGAAAAGATTAATTTATAGAAAAAATTACTTACTTATATATTTTTGTAATTATTGATTTAATAGATTTAATGGTTAAAATTAAATCTTTTTAGCTTGTTTTTATCATCTTTTAAATTTATTAAAATCAATTATTATAAAAATATAAATATATATAACTTTTTTTTGTGTAATTTAATCTCGTCCTAAATTTAATTTATAAGATTTTGTTTTTTTTTTTTCCTTTGGTGGGCTGTGCAGATAGAGTTTAGGTTGGTGTCATGATACGAAGAGAAAAAAAAGTCCACCCCCTCGTTGATTCTTACAGGGAAAAAATATATAAAACCATAAAGATGACTTTAGTTTATCCACGGTAATAATTAATTATTCCACCTAAAGAATTCAATTCAATGTATTTGCCGGTGGAATTCCAACTTTATTTTAATATATTTCGCTCTCGTATTTCTAAACAACGCTTGCTTTTTACGGAAAATTAATCCATTATCTATACTTTCACTAATTTTTAGTTGTCTCATAAATCTTCTCAATCATAAAAAGTAGATATAATTGCAAAAAAAAAAAAAAATACATTTGGTAAGAAAGATGAACAAAAAAAAAAAAAATTTAATCCAAAACTTGAGTTATAAAATATCACTAATTGTTTTCACTATCAATCATTCGTTTAAAAGAAAATCATTCTTATCTTTTTTTTTTCCTTCTTTTCTATCAAATATATAATGTTAAAAAAAAAAAAACTTGTTATATAGAAAAGATTTTGCTTATGGTCAGTACTTTGAATACGTTATTGAAATGCTATTTATACTATATTTTTGTATGAGATATAAGAGTTGATAGTTTCATGATTATTTTCAATACATTTGTTGCACCATAGCTAATGAAATGTATATGTAAAATATTTTAACATATATTTGGATTTTTCTTTTAAACACGTATGCTTGGATATGTAGCCTGATGATAATTAGTGTATATACTTTTAGCTCACTTAGTTGGGCTCAATTCAAATTGTTTCTCCTCAAAAATTGTAATTTGATAATAAAATAAAATATTTTAAAATTATTTTTTTAATAAATGTTGTAAAAGCAAGCACTAGCATTTGTTAAAGTTATTCTCAAAAGAAAAATACTTTCCTTTCGATGCATAAAAGTCATATAAAAGCCTCCAAACCAAAAAAGTAAAAAGAAAAGGACACATATGATAAAGTCAAAGGTTCTCAGCCGTTGGAATATTAGAATTTCTCAAAATGTTTAGCTTGTTGGCTGTGATTCTTTAATGTTGAAGTTACCCATCCACTAAGTACATATAGAAAAAATTCTGATATATCCAAGTAATATTCAAGCTCATTCAAATCTTAACACCTAAAACATTAAGAGATCAAGTAAGTTACAAAAATTATAATATAACTTACACTTATCATTAACATATTGCATGAAATTAGACTATACTACAAATTAAATGTTGGTGATTATTTTCATTCTCACATGTCAAATGAAAAAAAATTCATAAATAGATTGTTATTTAATCCATGGTTTATGAGATCCAAGGATTTACAACCTATTTTACATTTTACTAGCTATAAAAATTGCAAAAAAATTTTAAAAAAAGTTTGTGATAAAAAGTGAAGAATTTGAGTGAGTTGTTTGGAATCATCATTAAGAAAGATGAGCTTATGTCTTCATATTATGTTTAGAACAAGGATGTGAATTTGTCAACAACAAAACAAGTTACTTTTACAAGCTTGGAAAAGAGATGAAACTATTAGCTCAAGTAACAAAAATTTGAGTTAAAATAGAGATTGTTAGGTTTTTTTATTCAAATTTATTTTTGGTAAGTTGTTTGGTAATTATCTTTTCTTTTTTTTTTACTTTGGTTAATTAGTTTAGAATAGATAGAAAGAGATTCGATGAAGAGTTGTAAATACAATCTGTTAATCTCTACACCTGAAGTTAATTCAATATGATGTGTTGAATAAGAAATCCCCAAAAAAGTTTATGGATAAATTAGAAGGAACTTATATGTCAAAATCCATTATTTATAAGTTGAGTTTAAAATTGAATTGAAAATTAAAGTAGGAACAAATTTAAGACACACTTAAATGAGTTCAATAGATTGATTACTCAGTTATTGAGTATAAGTGAGATAATAAGGAAGAGGATAAGGTAATAATTTGATTAATCCTTTGCTGAAAAATATCATGTTATAACTACACCATTAATGATTGGTAAAGATACTTTGAGTGCCAAAGATGTGCCTATTTTACTTATAAAGCATGATAAAATGAAATAAGGTCAAAATAAATATGGTTATAGGGATAGTGCTTTAATAATGTAGCAATGGAGAAATAATGTAAGAGAAAAATGATGGAAGATGGAATGTGTACATTGAGTTTTAGGTTTAGACATTGGTGTAGTGTGAGGAGTGTTGTTATTGTCTTAAAGTGGGACACATAAAACCTTATTATAAAAAGTTAATGCAAGATATGAAAAACATTTTCAGGTTTAAAAGAAAGTAGAATGAGAAGAATAAAAATATGGATTCATCTCTATATCAATATGATTGTTGGTAGTGGTGATGAAAAAGGTGAAGTTATGATGGTATAAAGCAAAATGAGTAAGAATTGGTTAGTGATTCAAGGTAAAATGGCCCTCAAATTCCTATTTTATATATCTAATAAATTACCTTTCAAAAAAATTGAAGTTTTAATGGTGTAAAAGGGTAAAAAAAGATACATGAGGTATATGGGTTTTTTTTTTCTACCTATTCCAAGCATATTTGCACAAGAAAGGAATGATTTTCAAGGCTTGAGAAATGTGATAAACCAATTTACATTATTAGTAACGGTGAGAAAAGAATTGAAAGCATTGATTTTTAGAGATTTGCATGCATAATGGTAATATCAAAACATTTGAGAATGTAAGGTATGTTTTAAACTTTTCAAGTAATTTGATTTCTTTTATAAAGTTAGACAATTTAGGTCTTGTATATTCTGCTTGTTAAGGGTATTTAGGGTAGAGATGAGCTAAGAGGTGATTTGGAAGTAATCTAAACTTGCAGCAAGTAAAACGTGATAAAAAAGGTGTTAACATTTGGTCTTCAAGACGCACTATAACACTTAAGTTAGCAAAGTATATAAGGTTAGGGTTTTAAAGGAAAAAGATAAGTGCAAAAAGTATTGAGGAAGCTTAAGCATAAAGGGTTCAAAATAGTATACTTGGACCTCTTTTTACTTTATATAAGAGATGTGGGGTGGTGACATCACCTGAATAGGTGAGACTTAATGGGAAGTCCATATGGAGCTCGAGAAAAGTCCACATGGGTAAGTATGGGCAACATTTAATAATTTCAAGTAGTTTAGATTATCATGGATTATCATGAGATTACATGTTTATAGGATGTTAGTAGAGGTAGTTGAGCAAACTATCTCTATAGGCAAGAAAATCTTAGTAAGCAAGCAACTTTGGGGGGGCAAGCCTATTTAATGGGTTAAGAGTCTTGACATCAGTCTTTCTTGGTAGTGATGTGACAGTCAAGAGTGTGCTGACTTTAAGAGTATGGAGGTTGACCTTGTTGATTAGGCAATTAGGCATAACAACTGTCTCCTAAGTCTGAAGAGGTTACAAAGTGACCACCTTCAAACCTTTATCAAAGTTGGTCATCTTGTCGAGTTGGTGTGTTCTCTATTTTGTCTTTGATGTTGTATGTGTTTTCTTAATCTAAGGTCGGTTAACTTTCTAGGATATAAGAGGATATTGGGTGGAGTTCTCAATTCTCTAAAAAAAGATGTATGATTGTTGCTTTTTATATATAACCTGTAAGTGCACAGATCAAGTAATAAAGTAGAGTATTCTAGTATCATTTCTTTATGGATTATAAAATGTATTGTTAGGTTGTTCACAATTACCAAAGGCAAAACCTTAAGAGTTTATATCTAAACAAATGGTTCAATCTTGGCCTTTACTTGCATCTTGATCAAATCTTGGTCAATCTCCTCTATTAGATTAACTAAGGCTTGGAATTTCAAGAATAAGTTGATTTTTATCCAAGTCTTTGAATTTAAAATGGATAAAATCCTATTATAAGTTAAATTCTTCAAGGCTAAGCACCAAGATTCATGGTGGACTTCAAATTTTTCTCGGTTAAATGCACTTAGCCTTTATTATGAAAAAAGTACATGGTCGCTCTTTTGGATTAACTTGGCCAAATAGATTGGTGCTTGTAGAGTCTATGATCTTGTAAATTGATCTTCTCATTTGCATGGTCGAATAAGTAGAATCTTTGTGCAATACATTTTTTTCATGGCTAAGCAAAAGAATCATGCTTGGATCATAATTCTTTCTTGGCCAACCATGATGTAGTCTAAGTAAGTTGAGGATTACATGAATATGGATCAAGGTGGGATGGTAATGAGCTTTCATAATTGGGTTGAAAATACTCTTTTGCATGTTTGAATGCATGGCTTGTATGAAAAATGAAATTCTTGAGCTTGCAAACTTAAAACCATGAAAATAACATGAAAAGTACCAAAAATCATCCAAAATTTAAATTTTAACACCATTTTTTACATGAAAAAACTCTATATATTTGGGTGCTATCAATGTAGAACTCTTTTTAGTGGTGTCTTTCTTCAAATGGCTATTGGGTAACATATTGGTAATGTTTGATTAATTGATGTTGGGTGGCCATCTGGGCATTTAATAACTAGATCTGAGTTAATAGGATTTGATACAACTCTAGATGAGGCTGTTGCATATTTATTGTAGGTAAAAGGGTTTGTGGTGGTGGAAGTGTAACATGGACAACAAATGTTGCTAAGGGTATATGATTGTTGTTTTTTGCATAGCCTGCAAATACAAAAATCAAGCAATAATAATAGAAGTATTCTAGTATCATCTCCCAAAGGATTATAGATTGTAATGTTGAGTGGTTCATAATTACCAAAGGCGATATATTATAATCTTATATCTAAATAGATGAACACTTGGGTTGATTGCAAAATAAAAAAAAAAAAAAAGATTGAAAGCAATTGTAGGTTTAGATCTTGACTTCACTAACTATCACTTAGGAAGTAAAAGAATATAGCCATAAACAAAATCTAAAAGAATGAGAATAAAAGCTTGAAAACAAGAAAGAGTGATTGTTGAATGCTTGTAAAAAAAAAAAAGATTGCATAAAAGTAAGCTTATAGATCATCAAAAGACTATGGCCAAAACTTGTAAAAAGTAAAAAAAATGCTTGAATCAAACTTGTAAAAGGAAAAGATTGCTTTGCCGATATAGATTGTAAAAACAAGAATTGAAACTTAGAATAATAAAAGAAAAGATTTTGAAAAAAATACTTCTTTGAATTGAAACAAAAGAATTTTAAAGAACAAAACTTTATTATTAGCAAATCTGTCACCTAAGCCAATAACTATACTAAAGAAAGAAAAGAACTAAGAACTAAAAAAGCAAAGAAAATTGAAGAATAGGGTAAATGGCCTTTTTATTTATAAGAATTAGAATATGTGCTTTTAAATTCAAACCATAGGTGATAAGACTCATCTTCATCTTCTAAGGAGGCAAAGCTGAATGGGACTTCTCTTGCTTGAGTATGCTTGGCCGAATAGGGTCTTGAAGAAGTGATCTTTGCCATTCATCTTGTCTTGATGCAATTTTGATCAAATCCCCTCCTTAGGTTCGGCTAAAATGAAATTCAAGAGGAAATAATTGCTTTTTATCCAATTCTTAAAAATCAAAAGGATAAAGTCTTCTTCCAAGTAAAAATCTTCAAAGCTAAGCAAAATACTTATGGAGGACTTCAATTTCTTCTTAGCTAAATAGTTTAGTGTACCTTTAGGCTTGAAAGTCTTCATTTGATGATTATCTTCTTCTTGCATTTAAAATGGTTGAATGGATAGAAATGAAAGTGTCTTTATATGCTTGAAATTCTTCCTTGAGAGTGAGCTAACTGAATGTAATGTAAAGTCCTTGTGCAAGCACAATTCCTTCATAGCTAAGCAAATGAGTTATTCATAAATTGAATCTTTTTTTGCTGAACATGTTGAAGTCTAAATAAGCTTAAAACTTGCATGCAATCTTTCTTAGGATATAGGTGACTAAATGTAATACATCATGGAAGAGTTCTTATGCAAATAGAACTCCATCTTGGTCACATGGATGAATGGATGTGGATGACTGTGGTTTGGCTATGACCTTTTAAGATTAGATCGAAAATGCTTCTTACATGTTTGCATGCATGGCTTGCATAAAAATGAAGGCTATGAGCTTGAAACCTTAAAATCATAAAACAACATAAAAAGCATTAAAAATCATCTAAAATTTAAAATTTAGCACCATTTTTAGCATGTAAAAACACTAAATAACTAGATCCTATCATACCCTTACACTTAAATCTTTGCTTGTCCTCAAGCAAAAACTTCAAATCATCAAAAATAAAAATCACTAAACATACTTACAAAGTCAACAATTACATATAATTTCTATCATGCACTATTGCATAATACAAAACTAATTTTAAACATAGAGTTAAAAGAATTTTTTTTAAAAACAAGCTCACAATATCTATGCTTATTACATATACATGTATTCAATCTTTAATTCATGCATATAACTCAAGTAAAAGGAATGAAAATACTTCATCACATTTCATTTCAAAGATAGAATAGACTTCATATGTTTATTTTTTCCTTTCCTCTCTACTAATGTTAGACTTACATACTTGACTCAAGATTAAAAGATCTTTTATGCTTGTAATGTAAGGTTTGGGTCAAAGTAGAAAAAAAAAATTTAGGCTCAAAACCCTAAGCTTACTTTCTTTGAATTTTTTGGACTTTGAAAAAGTGAGAACTCTTTTTGAAACTTTGACTTGTGAGGAATCACTTTTATTTTTTATTCATAGCATCATTTATTTTTTTTGAGAAAAAATATATATTGCCATTTTTCATTTTTGTTAGGCCTTGCCTTTGTTTTTATAATTTTCTCTCATTAAATGGCTATTGGCTTTGTTTATATGGCTAAACAAATAAAGAAAAGGAAATATAATAGGCTCAAAATAAAGGTACTAGTGATACATTATAATAGAATGGGTTTAAAAAAGGCTTAAATAATCCAAAGAACTATTTAGATAATCTCTTGAGTCAAATATAGTCTAAGATTTTACTTTAAGGGTTGAGTACGTAAATGTTTTAGTACTTATTCACATTTTTAAATTTCATGCAAATCCACATTTTACAAACTTTCACAAGAATTAAAGCATTTCATTAAAAGGGAATATAAACATATGCATAAAAATCATATCAAAAGAGCAACATACTTAAGAATTCCTTTTAAGTTCCACTACATTTATAATCAAACTCCATATCATATTTTAGTCATTCTTAGAGAATATAAGCAATTTCAACTAAGTGTGTGTAGTAATGAAATCTAAAATGTCAATTTGGTTTGAAAGCAAAAATAGGATCACAATTTTCAAAAAGCATTTAAGTTTAAAAGGCAATTTTCCCCCTATACTTAAATTAAACAATGTATCAAAATAACAATCAAAGGAAAAAGAAATACTCCCTAATTTTACTTCAAGGTCGAATCTCATTTGTATGAGGCATCATCATTGTTTCACTAATCCCTACAAAAATAACTCAAATAAAAATATTAAAAACATACCTATCCTAAACTTAATGAAAACAATAAACTATGAAAATAAAATTTAGGTTGTCTCTTAAAAAGCTTCAATTTTGGTTAAGCTTGATCATACCTTTTTCTATTAGAATACGTGATTACCCCACATTAACACCAATATCCACCCACTTAATGATCTTTCTTCTTCCCACATTTTCATTACCAAGTTCTAGATGACAATGAGGCTCAATTGTTAAGTTTTCCACCTCTATCAATTTCTTCAATATAACTAAACTACGGTAGATAGGCATTGGCTTCAGTCTTAATGAAAAAGATATAGCCATAAAAAACATAGGGTTGGTTTCTAAATATGAAAGTTCATCCATGGTCAGTTTTGTTAGAATGGGTGATGTATTCTTTTCTTTTTTCTTGAACTTCATGAGGGGTGTTTCTAAATGTTCAAGCACGTTTTTCACTTAACAACAAACTTTCCACCTTATTCGATTATAAATCATAATATTCATAAAGTAAGAGAATTGGCAAAGGCAAATTATAAGTCACAAGCTTAACTTTAGTGGCACTGCTACTACACTCATTTAGAATGTCATATTTTAAAGTTGATGCTTTTTTTATTATATCTGAATGATTTTTCACTTTCACTACTTCTTTGTCTTCCCTCCTAATAGATGTTAGCATCACAATGGGCACCTCATCATCTTACTTTTCTTTGGTTGTTTCCTTATCTTAAGATTTTGGATCTTTTTTAATTTCATACATTTCTTCATTATTGTCTTCCACCTTAGATTTTATACTTACCAAGAGTGCTCTTATAACTAGAATGAGTTCTTATTTTCCCTTTCAAATTTTATATATTCTTTTTTATCCTCCTGTTGATCTTTATTTTCTTCAAGTATTTTCACCAAATTGTGTAGGTTCACCATCATAAGCTCATCTATTAGATCTTCATCATTATCATATAAAAATAAGTCATTTATTCCCCATAAGAGTACATATCATTCAATGCTTCTTTGCATTATTTATAAGGGTTTGACTTGATATTACTAGACAAGTTTCTAATGGGTGATTGATTATGACTTATGCTAGTTGACCTATTTGGGTTTGCAAGTTCTCAATATATGTAGCTTGGCTTTGGATGTTGCATTGTTAGATTGCATCAATTGGCCCAATATCTCTAAGTTTGACTTTTTTTCTTGAGGTTGATTGAATGGTTGATGAGTATTATTAAGATTAAGGGTTCATAAGATAGGTTGAGGTATAATGAATAATGGCTCTTGATTGTTTCCCCATGCATAATTAGAATGATCTTCTCAATTTTGAATGTAAGTATTTGAATAATAGTAGGATTGGTTATCTTAACACCTATCACTATAGTGTTGCCATTATAGACATGACAATTGTCAAAAGAGCTCTAAATCGAATAGACATGACTAAGATTATGCCTTTTTTCAACAACATTTACTTTTTTAGTTAACAATGCAAGTTCTAAGATATGGTTGTAAGTGGGTCTCCGTCATACCTTTCAAAAATACACTATAGTATAGAAGTTTGGAATGGTGGTTGGATATAGGAATACTCAAAAGTTGGTTCATCATAATCCCCAAAAGTTCTAGCCTCATTGTAATATAAGCTGGACATAATAGAAAAAAAAAAGAGAACACATTAAAGTAAAAGTAAAAAAAATTGTTTAGATTATGAGAGTTTAAGAAATCCTTATTGATATTGAGAACACACTATAATCCTCAGTAACGACATCAAAAATGTAATTGCTACATTTCGTATAGTCTATAAATGCATAGATCAAGTAATAATAATGGAAGTATTTTAGTATCATCTCTTAAGAGGTTATAGATTGTAATGTTGGATATCTAAACAGATGAATACTTGGGTTGATTGTAAAATAAAGAAAGAAAAAGATTGAAAGTAATTGTAGCCTTAGATCTTGACTTCACTAACTATCACTTGGAAGTAAAAGAATATAGCCATAAACAAAATCTAAAAAAACAAGAATTGAAAGCTTGAAAACAAGAAAGAATGATTGCTGAATGCTTATAAAGAAAAGAAAGATTGTATAAAAGTAAACTTGTAGATCATTAAAAGACTATGGCTGAAACTTATAAAGAGTAAAAAATGCTTGAATCAAACTTGTAAAAGGAGAAAATTGCTTTGTTGAAATAGATTGTAAGAATAAAAATTGAAATTTTAAAACAATAAAAAAAAAAGATCTTGGAAAAAAACACTTCTTTGGATTGAAACAAAAGAATTTTAAAGAACAAAGCTTTGTTATTGGCAAATTTGTCACCTAAACCAATAACTACACTAAAAAAAGGAAAGAACTAAAAAACTAATAACTAAAAGAGAGAAGAAAAGTGAAGAATATGATGATGGACTAGGGTAAATAGCCTTTTTATTTATAGAATGAGATTCGACCAAAGGGGTAAGAATTACAAGATAAATTTTCAAATTCAAACATTAGGTGATAAGACTCATCTTCATCTTCTAAGGAGACATAGCCAAATGAGACTTCTCTTGCTTGAGTATGCTTGGTCGAATGGGGTCTTGAAGAAATGATCTTAGCCATTCATCTTATCTTAATGCAATTTTGATCAAATCCCTTCCTTAGGTACGGTTAAGATGAAATTCAAAAGGAGATAAATCATTTTTTATCCAATTCTTAAAATTCAAAAGGATAAAGTCTTCCTCTAAACAAAAATTTTTAAGGCTAAATAAAAAACTCATGGTGGACTTCGATCTTTTCTTGACTGAATGGTGTAAATTTTCTTGACTTAATGGTGTAAAGTCCATTTAGGATTGAAAGTTTTCATTTGATGATTATCTTCTTCTTGCATTTGAAATTACTGAATGGATAGAGATGGATGTGTCATTGTATGCTTGAAATTCTTCCTTAAGAGTAAGCTAGCCAAATGCAATATAGAGTTTTTATGCAAGCAGAATTCCTCTATAGCTAAGCAAAGAAGTCATTCTTAGATTAAATCTCTTTTGGTCGAACATGTTAGAGTCTATATAAGCTTGAAACTTGCATGCAATCTTTTTTAGGATATAGGTGGCCAAATGTAATGCATCATAGGAGAGACCTTATGTAAGTAGAACTCCATCTTGATTATATAGATGGATGAATGTAGATTAATGTGGTTTGGCTATGAGTTTCCAAGGTTTGGCCAAAAATACTCCTTACATGCTTACGTGTATGACAAGCATGAAAATAAAGGTTATGAGCTTAAAACCCTAAAATCATGAAAACAACATAAAAAGCATAAACAATCAACCAAAATTTAAAATTTTACACCATTTTTAGCTTGAAAAAATGCTATATAATTAGGTTCAATCAGTATATTCTGCCAATGAGTGATATTTACTACTAATGAAAGTCATGTTTGCTGTGTTAGGGGTAACAAGGGATTGAGAGGTATGTTTGAGAATCTAGTAATAGTCGTATGCATAATAGGCAGGAACACAATCATAATTGGAGGCAAACTCCCATTAAACTTTGGAAATAGTTAATGGGATATGCTGCCCAAATGCTCAATGATATATAAGGTTACTAATGAAAGAAAGGCATTATCATACCTTGGGTTCTAAAAAGGTAAGGTTCGTGATGGTTTTAGCATTGAAAAAGGCCACAAGGCAGCGATGTCAAA
Organism: Durio zibethinus; assembly: GCF_002303985.1. Next base: position 7,279,697 of record NW_019168037.1, on the reverse strand, counting down.
AACAACTTCAGGTTAGATAACTTGGGTTATAGCTTTGAAAGAATGAAGGAGAAACATGGTCATCATTATCATGACGTATAAATTCATAGACTTAAAGCTAAATATAGTTTTAAGAGTCACTACTAATATTTTTTATTTAGGTGTGATTAGCCATCTGATTGAAACTATTCCATTTAAAGAGAAGTCTCAAGATTGACTTAGGTATATTTAAATAATATATTTTGATCAATAAAATCAGATTTTAGGTTTGAAAGTACAGTTATGTGTGAGAAAAGTTATAGCACCCCTACAGTACCTATCCAAAGGATGATACCAATTTGATTTCAAATTATCCAAGATTAAATATGTTTATAATTTACCAAAATATTTAATATTAAAAATTAATCCTAAAATTACTCCAATAGTTTAGTAGCAATTTAAAATAATTCTCTCACCTCAAGAGTATTCATGAAGATTAGTATCTCACCCTGAAAAGGCTATATCGTTGGAATTATTAATGTATTTTATTCAAGAAAATAATTAGTAAAGTCCTCTAATAGTTCGGTAAGATTTCCTTTAATGTAAATCTTCTAATAATTTGGTGAGATTTTATTGTGAAATATTTATAAAATTTATTTTTGAGAAAATTCATTAAATCTTTCAATAATTTGGTAAAATTTAACTTAAGATGCAATCCTCTAACAGTTTGGTAGGATAAAAATATGATATTTTATCAAAAAGTAATTTATGAAATTCTCTAATAGTTTGACAGAATCTATAAAAATTTAAATTCATAAAAAATTCTCTAATAGTTTGGTAAGATTCATGAATCGATTTTAGAAACATTTTATTATTTTTTTCATAAATAAGTAAAATGAGACTCACAAAGAAAAAAAATCATAAAAATAAGTAATGTATTTTTTTCAATTTCAAATAAGAAATAATAAGAGTAAATAAAAATAAACAAAATAAATAAAATAAGAAAACTAAAATCAAAATAGAAAATGGAGTAAAAAATGGTAAGAGAATACCAACGATCGGGTCGGGTTGTGCATGGTAAAACATGCAGATTTTGGTGCTTCAAATTTCAGGCTTTTCTTTAGAAGTGTTTGAATATGCCTCTCTTTTTAAAAATGGTTATTATTTTCTCTTCTCTTTAATTGATTTATAGGTGTTAAAAAATTGATGAATAAATCCCAAAAGCCGATAGAAAATTTCCAAAAACCCAACAAATTGTCTAGAAAACTAAACTTAAAAATCCCTAGATGCAAAACTCTACAGAAATTCAAACCCAAAAACATCGAATCCCAATTCTAGAAAATCTTAACAAATCAAACCCATAACCTAAAACCTCTTAGTTACTAAACAAATTTATCTCTTTTCTCTCAAGAGTTTTTACATAATCTTTTTTTCTGAATGCTCTCTCCCTTTGTGTGTGTGCTTGAATACCATTTTATAAGGATTCAATCCCTCTTTATCTTGGCAAGTAAATCAACTCTAGGATTGTGATTGCATGTGATTTGATTTGATTATGATTTTATTGTGATTTTGTAATATGTGATTTGATTTTGAGTTTTTCCTTTTATAAGATTTGCATGAATCAAGCTAAAATCACTCTTTTTTTATTTTTCTCTCTTTTTTTTAACCTTTTTTTTGGAAAATAAGTAAAATCAAATCAAATCAAATAAAAATTGAAAATTCCTATTAGGCCCAAAGCTTCATTTTTTATCTCAAAAAAATCTCGGACAAAATGGGGTATTTACAGTTGCCCTTCTTTACATAGTTTTTGTAGAATAGGGTTTGCGTAAAGAGAAAAAACATCCATTTTGTTCGAATTTAAAAAATCAAATCAAAATTCAAAGTTAAATGATTCGAACGAAGTTAATTTAGAATGTGAAAATGACTAAACTGAATCAAAATCAAAAGTGAATAAGGTGTGCCAAAATGAAGATGACTGGGACTAAGCCACGGGTCAAAAAATTAAAATGATTTGGATTGAGCCAAGATAAAAAATGAGTGACTAAGATGAACCGCGAGTCAAAAAAATAACATGATATGGATCGAGTTGAGATCGAAAAATGAGTGACTAGTGTTCAAACCACAACTCAGGAAAATAAAATGAACTAGACCAAACTGAGATAAAAAAATGAATGATCAGGATTGAACAACAGGATAAAAAATAAATGATCTAGATTGAACCAAGATCGAAGATAAGTAACTGGGATTGAACTGTAGTTCGAAAAAATAAAATTTAAAATTTCAGCTTGAAATCCAAAGATCACAATTTGAATTTTCAAAGATTTATAAGGTTCCATAACAAATTGAAAGAGTTCAATATTCTAAGACGCACAAAAAAAATTGTAATGATTTCAAAATTTGCAAAGATTCAAGATTCGCAAGATTTCTAGTTTCACAACGGTTCTAGATTCGTAAAGGTTTTAAGTTCGCAAGGACTTTCAGATTTGCAAGAATGGAAGATTCGTAAGATTTCAAGTTTTACAAAGATTCTAAATTCACAAAGGTTTTAGGTTTGCAAGGACTTTTAGATTCATAAGAATGGAATATTCGTAAGATTTCAAGTTTCGCAAAGATCCTAGATTCGTAAAGGTTTCATAATAAAATTGAAAGAGTCAAAAAGATAAAACAACCAAGATCGAGTTGAGGTCAAAAATAAATGATTGGGACTGAACTGCGAGTTAAAAAAATGATCTAGATCGAGTCGAGATAAAAAATGAATGACTAAAATTGAATTGCTAGTCAAAAAGATGATATGAATTGAGCCAAGATCTAAAATGAATTATCAAGATCGAACCACGAGTTAGAAAGACAAAGCGACTAGGATCGAGTTGAAATTCAAGATGAATGACTGGGATCAAATTACAAATTAGAAAGATAAAGCGATCAGGACCGAGTCAAAATTGAAGATGAATGATCGGGATCAAACCTCAAGTCAGAAAGATGTCTGGAATGAGTTGAGATAAAAAATAAATGATCGAGATCTAATCATGAGTCAAAAATATAAAGCAATCAAGATCGAGTCAAGGTCAAAGATGAATGATCGATATCAAATCATCGGTTAGAAAGATGATCTGAATCAAATTGAGATAAAAAAATAAGTGATAAGTGATAATGTAACGGTGCAGATGCATGTCCTCTCTAAGATGCAAATGCAATTATCAAGGATTTAAACATAATGTATGTAATGCAAATGTTACTAAATCAATGCCATAAAATTTTAATCGTGATAACAAAGTTCTCAAGACTCCACCATTCCTTCTTAGCTTTTTAGTATTAACAATTTCGGAATAAATTTTGTCAAGTAATCCATGTCATTCTCCTCATATGATCACAACTCATAAGTCATGTCAACGAATTTATCATTGAATTCATCACTAGATCACCTTGTTTACCTTTTCAAAATCATTTTCTCAAGCTTCTTTCACTTTTTTCATATTGGATTTCTTTCAAAATAATGGAAAAATCTTTTATGAATAGTCATTCATTTATTTACCATCATTCTAATTCATGACAAATATAATACATTTCCTTGATTTATTCAGGGGATGCATATTTAGTGAAGAAAAAGAAAAATAGATCTTTATTACTGAAAGAACAAAAGATATGGTCAAGAACAACTCAAAGATATATAAAAGCAAAATGTTGTGACTATGTAAATGGGATGTCTACATCCAAAACAATGATTGTTCAGACAATTTTGAACTCAAACTCAAAATTTTCTTTCAAAAGCACATTCCATCAATATCTTTGATATTTAAGCCAATCATTATCTTTATTCTTGGGACCCTCACATGAAGTTATTTTTTCAAGTTTTCATCTTTACTTAAATAGCTTTTTCTGATTTTTAGTTTAAATATCCCTTTTTTTCTCTTTTTTTTTCATTTTTTATTTTGTTTTGGTTTTTTTGCACACCTCTTTCTCATCTTTTCTTTTCATTTCTTTGTTTTCTTTATCCATTAGTGACACTTTGATCAAAGTCTCAAACAATCCAATGGTAAATCTACCTTAATTCAATTCATGATTCTTCAATTTGAGTATTCACATTCAATCAAAATGGACTTTTAAGGGACGTAACATAAGCTAAGCTAAGGGGTTATGAAAGAAATGGATGAAACAGGCTCAAATTGTATTTGAAGGGTTATCAAACCAAGAATCTTTTTTTTTTTCATGTGGAACACATTGGCATTTTTCTCCATTAATTTCTCTTTCATTTTTTTCATTTTTTTCTTTTCATCATTTTTTTCCTTTTTATCATTTTTTTAAGAAAAATTTGAGCACAAAAGGGCTTTACCTCTCAAAATCACTAAGAATAAACAAGCTTCTCAAACTTTGTCCCTAGTGTAGGGGTGATCTTTGGTTAGGGTTTCTAAAAAAAAATTTCAACAAGTTCAAATGGAGTAGAAAATAATAATTTTACTCTTTTTTTTTGTTTGAAAGATAAATGAAATATGACCATTTTTCATCTTGAACATAAATACTTTTAATGAAACATATGTATTGATCATGAGCAAACTTTTGAATGAATAATTACAAAGATGATATGTTGCATCATTTTAAAAACTTTTCACTAAATTTATCTTCTTTTTATTCAACAATCCCAATGAATTAATAATCTCCATCTATCAATCAAATTATCATGAATGATGTTTTCAAAATCGAATCCTGAATTATCGTCATGATTGTCTAAACATTCATTATTTGAAATCAAAAAATAGATATGGGAAAAAGGTATGAGAAGGCAAGAGTAAATAATGATGATTCACATAAAACAAGAATGTCATGAAAATATATCAAATCTGTTACTTTTATTAAAATAATAAAAAATAAGATAAAATTCAAGTATATACAAGAGATTCATATTCTTAAGTAATCCCAAAATGATAATCAGTTTCAATCAACCTCCTAAAAATCATATCCCTAGGTGATTGGACAATGAGCCTTTCTGGATATTTAGCTCCCCTGATTCATTGAAGCTTATCGAGCCTACTTAAATCAAACTTTATGCCTTGTACTTGAAAGTAAGATAGATTTCTATAGAGTGACCCACATTTTCATTATGGTAGTCACATATGGTATTAACATTGTATCATTTGGGATAGGGTGACTTCAAAGTTCCAAAAGATTAGGGATACTAGGTCATTCTTAATCAATTTTAAAAATAACTCAGTATAAATTATGAAGATATGATCAATACAAGCTCTCTCTTGATTGCCCTTGGATCTTTTTAAATCACTCACTTGATTTTTAGACCTTAAAACTGGTGTAGTAATAGGATTAGGCCCATATGTCAGTGCTTGAAAAGCTGTTGATGAGGACTTGGAGTGATGTTGTTCATGGTTAGGAAATAAGGCTAGTAAAAAATTTGTGCAACATTATTAACTATTAAGAAGTAAGCAAGATGAACATATGATGGGTATGAAATATAACTTCTGAATTGTTGCCCCTCAAAACTCATCATTTAGGCTTCAGCTTCTTTTTATTTAGGCATCCCACCTTTCTTGGCACTGCTATTCTCTTTTTTCTCAAGCTTGCTGCTCTTAATAACATTTTTGATAATCTCCCCTAAGATCACCATATCAACAAAATTTTTTGTTGCATTCCCTATTGTCTTCTCATAATAGGGTGACTTTAAAGTGCTCATAAATAAAATCGTTGGTTTCATTTCAGTTAAGGGTGGATGCATCTGAGCAGTCAAATCTACAACTTTTGAGCATATTTTTTGTATGATTTCGTTACTTTTTTTTCATACTCTAAAAAAAAAGATGATCAAAAGCTATATCTATAATATAACAGTATTGATTAATGAAAGAACAAGTCATATCTTTTCATGATTGAATACAAATTCTGTCTATCTAAACATATTACCTTGCAGTAGACTTGGTTAAGCTATCTTGAAATACATGCATAAGTAATTTTTCATTGCTGACATGCATTACCATTTTATGATAATACATCATGATATGTGTAATAAGACATTTAGTATCGTTGTACTTTTCAAACTTTGGTACTTTAAATTTTGGTGGTATCATCAAATTTGGCACGAAATAAAGCCCTATAACATCCATGGATCCATAGAAGTTAATGCCTTCTACAACTCATAATCTTTCCTCAATCATACACATTATTTGATTAGCCTTAGAGTTTTCTAATGACACAACCATCTGTAACTTCACTTTTTTTTTCGCCTCATCTAGATTAGAAATTTGGATTGGCTCGACTACTTTTTCAGTAAAGACAGGATTAGTGTAACTTTAAATATTTACTTGACTGGGTGCATATGGCATTCTCGGGTAGCTGTAATTGAGAACATGGTTTGTTGTGGCGAAAGCTTAGAGTGGCTTGGGTTTGATGTAAATCGAAACCTAGAGGATATAGTGATTTAGTGACTTCATGCAAGATATCTTCCTCCATCATTTTTTTTCTTTATTTATCTTATCCAGAGCTTTAAGAATCTTACTTAATTTTTTCTCAATTACCTTTTGAGCCTTTTTTAACCTTTCAAAACGATTTGCACTATCTTACTTCATCTTCTTAGCTTTAGCTCAAGTGCTATACAGATGTTGAGCTATTATTACACCTTAGTACCATAATCTAGAATAAGTGATCTTAACATGATTTGACATGATGAATAAATGGTCATGAATGAATGTAATGCAATGCATGTATGTTTATAAATATGCATACAAAAAAAATAAACAAGATAAAAATATCAATTAGTCATCTCAATAAAGAATAAACACTACAGAATAAGCAAAATAATAGTATGATTCTAAATTTTGGGTTAACTCCAAAGGGTGGAAAGACATGGCTCTACCTGTGGTTAGGCTCTTAAAGTTAACTATGTGTGAATCGGATTACTTTTAAAAGGTTCTCAAATTGTTCTTTCCATCATTGTTTATCACAAACTAGTAAGGCACCCTGATTCTCACCCATCATATGCTATAAACGAAAAGGGTTCAATCTGAGTGGGAGTATTTTGTAGACCCATACGGAGACATGAAATCTTATAAAGGCAAAGGCACTTCATCACTCCTAATGGATAAAGCTTAGGTGGAAAGCACATGTCATGCACATGTAAATGAATGATAGATACATGAAATAAATAAACGAATTGTTGCACAAAATGTAAGCAAGGAAAAAAATAGGAAAGAAAGAAAAAATATCTTAAATTTATTAAACAAGATAGATACATGAAATAAATAAACGAATTGCTACACAAAATATAAGCAAGGAAAAGAAATAGGAAAGAAAGAAAAAATATCTTAAATTTATTAAACAAGACTTGGATAATAAGAAATGATTTATTGGCCTGACTCTCGATATCTCCAGTGAAGTCGTCAAATTGTCATGACATATAGATCCATGGACCTTCTGCTAGATATGATTTTTAAGAGTCGCCACCAATCTTTTTTGTTTAGGTGTAATTGACCATCTGATCGAAAATGTCCCATTTAAATAAGAGTTCAAAGATTGACTTAGGTATCTTTAAATAATAGATTTTGATTTACAACACTAGATTTTAAGTTCGAGAGTATAGTTATATGTGAAAAAGGTTATAGCACCCTTACAATGCCTATATAAAGGATATCAAATTATCTAAGCCTTAAATATGTTTATAATTTACCAAAATATTTAATATTAAAAATTAGTCCTAAAATTACTCCAATAATTTGGTAGTAATTTAAAATAATTCTTTTACCTCAAAAGTATTCATGGAGACTAGTGTTCTACCTTGAAAAGGCTCCGTCATCAAATTTATTAATATATTTTATTAAAGAAAATAATTAGTAAAGTCTTCCAATAGTTTGATAAGATTTACTTTGATGCAAATATCTTAATAGTTTTGTAAGATTTTATTGTAAAATATTTATAAAATTTATTTTTGAGAAAATTCATTTAATCTTCCAGTAGTTTGGTAAGATCTAACTTAAGATGCAATCTTCTAATAATTTGGTAAGATGCAAATATGATATTTTATCAAAAAGTAACTTATAAAATTTTTCAATAGTTTAGCAGAATCCATAAAAATTTAAATTCATAAAAAATCCTCCAATAGTTTGGTAGGATTCATTAATCGATTTTAGAAACATTCTATTATTATTTTTTTCATAAATAAATAAAATGAAACTCACAAAGAAAAAAATCATAATAATAAATAATGTATTTTTTTCAATTTAAAATAAGAAATAATAAGAGTAAATAAAAATAAACAAAATAAAATAAATAAAATAAGAAAAATAAAATCAAAATAAAAAATGGAGTGAAAAATGAAAAAGAATACCAGCAATCGGGTCGAGCTGTGCTTTGTAAAACACGTAAATCTGGGTGCCTCAAATTTTAGATTTTTCTTTATAAGTGTTTAAATATGCCTTTCTTTTTAAAAATGGTTATTAGTTTGTCTTCTTTCTAACTAATTTATAGATGCCCAAAAATTGATGAATAAATTACAAAAGCTGACAAAAAAATTTTAGAAACCTAATAAATTATCTAGAAAACTAAACCCAAAAATCTCTAAAATGCAAAACTCTACAGAAATGCAAACCCAAAAACATCAACTCCTAATTCTAAAAAATTTAAACAAATCAAACCCATAACCTTAAACCTCTTAGTTGCTAAACAAATTTCTCTCTTTTCTCTCAAAAGTTTTTGCATAATCTTTTTTTTTCTGAATGCTCCCCCCTTTTGTATGTGTGCTTGAATGCCATTTTATAGGGATTCAATCCCTCTTTATCCTGGCAAGTAAATTGAATATAGGATTGTGATTGCATGTGATTTGATTTGATTATGATTTAATTATGATTTTGTAATCTGTAATTTGATTTTGAGTTTTTCCTTTTACAAGTTTACATGAATCAAGCCAAAATCACTCTTTTTCTGATTCTTCACTCTTTTTTTTAAATTTTTTGTGAAAAATAAGTAAAATCAAATCAAATCAAATTGAAATTGAAAATTTTCTATTAGGCCCAAAGCTTCATTTTTTGTCCAAAAAAAACGATCAAAATAGGGTGTCTACAATCATTTCCCACAAAATGCACCAATTGTTGATGGTAAAAGTTTTTTAGGAAGAAGATTAGTTGCAGTGAGTATTAAGAAAGCTAAAGATGAATGGTTATAATAGTGTACTTGGACCTCCTTTTACCTTATATAAAAAGATGTGGGGTTAAAACATGATCTAAGTATAAGATAACTGATAGGAAGTCAATGTAGAGCTTTAGGAAAGTACACGTGGATAGGTGTGAGCTACATTTAATAATACCAGACAAGTTAAATTATTGTGAGATGACATATTGACGAGACGTTAATGGAGATAGTTGGACAAATTATTTCCATGGGCGAGAAAATCCTAATAGATGAGTAACTCAAAAGGTGAAACTGTATGATAGACAAAGAGCCTAGATATCGATCTTCTTTGATAATGATGTGACAGTTGAATGTGTGCAAATTTAGCTAACGTGAAAATTAACCATATTGACTAGACAATTAAGCGCAATGCTAAAGGTACAATTATGAAGATTATACAAGGTTCGAAAAGTGCGATGAAAGGAATGAAATGTTCGATGAATTTGTACTAGTTGTTGGAAACATAATTAAGAGATATAAGCTGATGTCTTCATGTCAAATTGAGAAAAAAGACGTGAATTCTTCAACAACAAAGAAAGTTACTTTTGCTAGTTAGTTGAAGAGATAAAGTAAAAAATGAGTTCTTTATGTTCGATTATTTGCTTTTTTACTTATTTGAATGGGTATTTGATCTAACATCATCATTAACTTAAAAATTATCTTTTTAATTATATTGAATATAACATAAAAATATTAGTGTTTGAAATGAATATTAAAAAGTTATCAAACTATTATTTACTATATCAACAATTTAATATTTTAAATTTATATGATCACATGTTTAAAGAACAATGAATTCTTCTACTTCAGAGCTGAAGTGGCTTTTATTTACATAAAAAAAGATAATCTAAAAATAAAAAAATAATTATAAAATTTAAATTTAAATTTTAAACTCATTAAAGGACATTTCGTAAACGGCGGTGTAAATCAAATATAAGCTTCAAGTTCAAGGTGGCCCTTCTTGTTATTCTTAAATTGCACCAATCTCAAGACAAGTGAAGGCTTTTCTTTTTCTCAATAATAAGTTCAAGGATGGTTTAACTTCGAAGAGGGACACATGAAGCTGGGTAAAATGAGAAAATAAAATAAAAATAAAACGGCCCGTAAACGTAAACTGTGAGCTGCCAAAAGCAGAAAATGATCAGAAAAAGAAAGAAAAGGTGAATATTATCGTACAGACGCGCCATGAAGGAGAGTGGAGAGGACGAGCCACTGACAACTCGACAAGGTGGAGGTGTAATTTTGAGTATAGTGGGTTCTTTTCAGTACGGAGACAGAACTGATATCACGGTGTATTATGCAACTATCGCAAATTAATTAATTATATAAAAATTATTAAAATTTTATATAATTAATATTTATATATGATAAACGTTTACATAATTTCTTTTGTTTTAATTGAATAATTATGATATTATAATGAAAAAATTATAGGTGTTTCACCGATCGGCCCCGGTTCATGTTCCTTTTTTATTTTTTAATAATTTCTAATTATTATTTTTTGAAAAAAGAAATTGTCATGGTCTACTGTCAATATCATTTTCCACTTTATAGGTGTCATGTATCAAAGTAATTTTTTCACCGTGTTTAGATCTGGTCGAGCCATTTATGGTTTAAAGTTAGTTTGAATATTTTTAAAAAAATTTTAAATTTATTCTTAAATTTTTTATTTAATTAAATATTTGGTTAAAAAATGTTATGTACTTAAACTCTTTCAAGTAATCCATAAATATCAATAATATATCAATTAATTTAAGAGATAATTAATTAATTTAAATTATTTTAATTTTAAATAATATATTATTATAGGTTTAGATTATTTTATATTTATAAAAATTAATAAATTTTATATTAATTAAATAAACTCTTTACAATCTTGTGACGTTAATTATGAACAATTTAAATTTTGATAATCTCTAATTCAATTTTAAATTAATTCAAAATTTTATTATTTTTTAATTTTTAATTATGAGTTCAATGTTCATTAAAATAGTAGCAAATTGTTTGAAATTTGCTAGTACAAAAATCAGTTTAAAAAATTATATTTAATGCATTATTAATGAATAAATGTTATATATTAATTTACGCTTAAATCTTCCTTATCCAACTATATATGACTAAACAGGATATTATGCGTTTAACTCTCTTAAAATTGCAATCTCCAAGTGCCAACTCTCATGATATACTAATTGACCCAATGGATAGTCAATTAGTTTTAATTGTTTTAATTTTGAATAATATATTATTATAGGTTTGGATTATTTTGTATTTATGAAAATTAATAAATTTAATATTAATTAAATAAACTCTTTACAATCTTCTAACCTTAATTATGAACAATTTAAATTTTGATAATCTCTAATTCAATTTCAAATTAATTTAAAATTTTATTATTTTTCAATTTTTAATTATGAGTTCAATGCTCATTAAAATGGTAACAATAGTTTGAAATTTGCAAGTACGAAAAACAATTTAAAAAAATTATATTTAATACATTATTAATGAATAAATGTTATATATTAATATATTCTTAAACCTCCTACCAAATTATATATATGACTTAAAAGAACATTAAACGTCTAAGTTTTCTCAAACTTACAATCTCTAAATACCAACTCCAATGACATGCCAATTTATCTAAGGGATAGTTGGCTAGTTTGAATTGTTTAATTTTGAATAACATATTATTACAGGTTTAGATTATTTCAAATTTATGAAAATTAATAAATTTTATATTAATTAAAAAAACTCTTTACAATCTTGTTGCCTTAATTATGAATAATTTAAAATTTGATCATGTCAAATTCAAATTCAAATTAATTTAAAATTTTATTAATTTTTAATTTTTAATTGAGTTCAATGCTCATTGAAATGGTAGCAAATGGTTTGAAATTTGCAAGTACGAAAACCAATTTAAAAAAATTATATTTAATGCATTATAAATGAATAAATGTTATATATTATCAATGAATTATATAATAATGTTTTATTAAAAAAATTAATTTTAAAATTTTAAAATATAAATACATGTAATTCTAAATATATATTTAAAATTAATTATTTTATGAAATATTGCATATCACTAATAATATATAATATTTATAATAGTATATTAAATAAAAAATATTTTAAAAAATAAAAAACAATATGAAAAATAGGCGCACCATTTAATGGTTTATAAAATATATGAGTATAAATTAATTATGTGAAATTAAAGGTTTAATTATTTTTAGTGAGAAAAGGGTGCTTTCAAAAACTCAGCTGTCCAGAAGTAGATGTCGACAACAATTAATTTCATGCATCTTTTTCAAAAGCTTTGATTGAAAATTGTTCTTATCCACCAATGCGAGGGCTTTTCTTCAATCTATCCACTCTTTTCCATGATTTAGACAACCAAATATGGAACCGACAAAAAAGTACGGAGGATTGTGACCCATGAAAGCTACAATATTCCACATTCCAAAATTCTATAAAACTAATTAATGAACAATAATTAGTTGTACATAACACTTGTATAACCCACATCCCCAACTTTAAGAGGATGTGCTTTTTCTTTTCCATTTTCTTTAATTAGGTTTTCTTACCGTTGCTTTTCACAATAATTGTTATTTTTTAAAATTAAATCTATAAATATGCATGTATATACACATGTATAGATGCATATATATAATTAGTTTGACACACTCAAATGTCAAAATTTTTTGTTCAAGATTTATTTGAGATATTTAATGGATTCATTAAATATATTGCTTGATAATCAAGTTTATTTGGTAGGCAAGTTAATGACCTATAAATTATAGGACTCTCAATAAAATAAAATATGAAAGATATAAGTAAAATTGTAGTGTTTTACGAGGTTACAGGTATCAACACCTTATAAGGCTAAGAGAGTGTTGTTTGTAGATGTGTATATTTGGTTTTTGGATTATTAGAGAGTGAGAAAGAGTGTTCATAATTGTAATTGGATTTATGATTGTTTGATGTTTAAGTTGAAATTGTTGTGTTTGTAAGTTGGGATTGATACTATATGCTTGGGATTGGATTGTGAGTTAAGTGTTTGAATGGAATATTTATGTATTGATGTGATTATAATGTTTTACGATAAGTGAATTTTTTCTCATCCATGGATATAGGCAAGTTGAGTGTCAAACTACGTGAAGTTATTATCTTTTATATGGATGAATTATTATTTGATTTTACTTTTGCTTGCTTGAATGATTATTGTTGGGGTTTGACCTAATAAGCAATATCAAAACTTGGTTCGAAGCTTATGTGAATTTGATACCATAACTTTGGTATCAAAGCTAGTATGATGTTGTGATGGTAATGAAGATAAAAAAGGATAAAAACAAATAAGAGAAGATTGTTTAGAAACTTTTGTTACTGGTGAAGTCAAGTATGTCTAATAAGAAAATTAATAATTTAATAAAATTTGAGTCAAGATGAAAATTATTAGAAATGTTACCTCAAATACCAATGAAAGATTTTTTTGAGATATTTGTTGGATTCACTAAAGATACTTGGTTACCAAGTTTCCTTATTAGGTAAGTTAATGAGCTTGTAATAAAAATGTAACAAAAGTTATAAGATTTTACAGGATTAAGTATGTAAACATTTCATAAGAGTAAGAAAAAATGTTTATGAGTGCAAATGTTTGGGTTAGTGCATGTTGTTGTGATCATAATTCTTTACAACCAAAAAATTTTTTCCCTCATCTATAGATATAAGCAAATTGAATGCCAAATTAGATTAAATCATTATCTCTTATGTGAATAATTTATTATTTTATTACGCTTATGTTTGCTAAGTTTTTTCCCAAACCAATATACTTTCTAATCTTAATTTATTAAGTAGAGTACTTATGAACTTTATTTTTAAAAAAAAAGGTACTTTCATTTTAAAAAAATCCATGTCAGCATTTTATTCCATGTCAACATCTTTATCCTTCAATCCACTTTCTTTTCTATCCTTCCAACTAAAATTGTTTTTCAAAATCTACTTTTTAAAAGAAAAAATTATTCCCAAAGTATCAAAATTCCATCAATAAATGATAATAAATAAATTCCAACAATGCTTGATCTTCAATTCAAATGTCCTGCCAGAACATTACCTTTTCTCCATCTCCCATTCTCCATTTTAAAACTTTATTAAAAGTATTCCTACAACTGAGCATGGCAGGATAAGTGAAGCATCTTTAGTTTTATGAAAGGCTATATTCATGTCTCTTGTGTTGGTATATGCCCTTCAAGCTAAATCAATTTTGGTGAAAACATTGTGATATTGTGATATTTTGATATTTGATATCTTTTAAAATTCTTGATTACTTTATCATTAAGCTTATATACATATTCCATCATGGTGGTTATGGATCTTTTTTACAATATGGTAAATTCTATCCCTTGTAATAAAATCATAAATACTTCTCATGTTTCTGATTGGTATTTCAAAGAGAGCGTGAAGTTACATGATATTTCAAAGTCTATGGTATTCAATCGAGATTCTAAGTTCTTAAGTAATTTTTGGTACACCATTTGGAGAAAGCTTATTACTGCTCTTAATTATAACCCTTATCATCGTTCTAAAACTGATGAGCAAACTGAAGTTATCAATCATAACTTAAAAATTTTCTTGAAGAGTTATGCGAGAAAGAAACTAAAACAATGGGAACTTGTTTTACTATAAGTGGAGTTTGCCTACTACCATTCACCAAGTCAAACTATTGGTTGCAACCTTTCTGAAATTGTTCTTAGTAAGAATGTAATATGTTATTTGGATTTAATTCAATTTTATACTAATCAGCATTTTGATGAAAATGTAAAAGAAAGAGCAAAAAGTATAAAAATATTTCATGAACAAATTCAGAATAAGATTTTAAAAAAATTAAAAAATATAAAAGAGCAATAATCATGCATCGAAGACATGTGAAGTTAAAAAACATGATTTAGTATAAGATTACTTAAGCAAAGCAAGGTTTTCACAAGAGAAGTTTGGTAAGCTACAGTCTAAGGTAAATAGTCATTTCAAGTTTCACAATGAATTGGAGAGAATACTTACAAGATAGAGCTTTCGAATACTTATGGAGTATTTTTCACCTTAAATGTTGCTAATTTGTCACCTTACCATAGCGAAAAGACTAATTCAGACTTGAGGACAATTCTTTCCCAACTAGAGGAGATTGATACGGGAGTGCCAACACATCTTACAACTTAAGTTGAGACTAAGAAAGACTTATCTAAAAATAAAATGGGCTTATCCATGGTCTAAATCCACTAAACAAATGCATAAATAAAGTGAGCTAAAATATAAAGGTTATGTTCATACTAGCTAAAAAAAAAGAGCATGAAGTTGGATAAAATTATGGTCAAATTCATGGATGAACCTAGACACCATATATTAAGCACATTATCAATTTGCAAAATTGTAATTTACAGGAGTAAATGGGTAGATAATTGTGTTTACATGTAAATTTCATGATTTTAGGCATCATTTCAACAAGATAAGATTAAAGGCAATTTAATCAATTTAGCAATCTAAAAAAAAAGGTAATCTTTTGAAGCTTCCATGCTCAAAAGGATGTTCCTAATCTATTTATTTTTCGTTATTCTTTGTAGAAGGTAAAATAGTGTTTGTTTTATCTTTAAACAATTTTTAAATTGTTCTCAAGTTCTGTATCTTTTAGGTGAATTTTTTAGAGTGATGAACTTCTATAATTCTGTATCCTTGATTAGAATTCTTAGGATAGTATTTTTGTATCCCTTAATGTCTAGTTTTAGTGGTGAATTTTTATTCCTTTAATCCAATAATCATATTCTGTTATTATTAAAATTTTTGTGAGTTATCTTTTTTGTGAGTTTTTCTATTTGTAATTACTTTTCAACATCTCAACTATCAATTTCCAGCATCACTAAGCAATTTCAATGAACTTTTATGGAGTCATGGAAAAACAAGAAGAAATATGAGAAAAAAAGGCCAAATGGTGGCATTTATAGACGTTTTAAAGGTAAATGAGTTAGATGATTTGGGTTGTATAAGACAATGGTATACATGGGAAAGGGGGAGATCATAGGCCACCAATGTTCACGATAAATTGGATCGTGGAATGGAAAACAAAAAGTGGTGTAACCAGTTTCCTAATTTTGAAGTTTAACATTTAACTGTTTTGATTTCTGACCATTATCCTATCATGGTAAGCACATTAAAATAAAAAAAAAGTCTGGGAAGAACAAGGGTTATAACAAGAGGTTTAGGTTTGAGGTAATGTCAAAGAAAGAAAAAGAATGTGAATGAATAGTGAAAATAGTTTGGGGTGAAAATAACACGGTTTCTATACCAAGCCAGATGAATAATGTTGGTGAAAAATTATGGAATTAGCATACATCTACTTTTGGCGAAACAAAAAGGAAGATTACATTGCTTAAAAAAGAAATGACCTAGTTGGACATAAAACCACCTACAACTAAAACACTAGCATAAGTAAATCAACTAAGAGATGAGCTAAATATGGCTTTAAAAAAAGAAAAAGCCTACTAAAAATAGAGATTTCAAGTGTAGTGGCTTCAAGAAAGAGAGGAATACAACATTTTTTCATACCTACGTTTCAGCTAGAAAGAGGGGAAATATCATAAAAGGTTAGAGCATGAAAATGAGGTGTGGCGTGATGAAGAAAAAAGTATAAAATAGATTACCATTGGATACTGTGAAAGGTTATTCTATTATGACAACACTTCAAATTATGAAAATATATTAGAGGCTATTGAACTTGTATCATTAATGAGATAAACAAGTTCCTTCTTATAGAATTCAATGCTGAGAGAGTTTACATAGCGATCAAACAAATGAACCTTAGCAAATCACTTGGACCTGATGCTATGCCCATTTTATTTTTTCAAAATTTTGGTATATTATTGGAAATGATGTTACTAGTTTTTGTTTGTCATACCTAAGGAGGCAAAGGAATTTAGTTGAGATAAATTGCACAAATATTGTCCTAATTCTAAAAACTAAATACCCTAAAAATATTACCCAGTTTAGGCCTATTAGTTTGTGCAATGTCATTTATAAGATCATATAAAAAATGCTACTAAACAGGTTTAAGACAATTCTTTCTTTGTGTATTAGTGAGACACATAGTACATTTGTTCCTGATAGATTAATTTTAAATAATATTTTAATAGCCTATGAACTTGTGCACCATTTGAAAATAAAAAAACATGGGGAAAAATAGTTATTTGCCTTAAAACTAGACATGAGTAAAGTTTATGACTAAGTGGAGAGGAAGTTTTTGAGGCAATCATGCTTCAACAAGGATTTAGTTGGATCTCTAGGGTGATAAATTGTGTTACTCCCTATTTGTTAATGAAAGTATCACTAATGAGGTTTTTTTTTTCTTTTTTGCCCAAAAAAAAGACTTTGTTAAAGAGATCCCTTTTCATCATATTTATTCTTAATTTGCACTGAAGTTCTCTCTACGATACTAAAGAAAAGCCAAAAATAAGGGTTGTTACATAGAGTATAGGCAAGTCGAAATGGTCATCGAGTTAATCACTTTTTTTTTGCTAATGATAGTATTTTGTTTGCTTTGGCTAATGAAGCGAAAGTGAGAGGATGATGCACATGCTAAAGCGATATAAAGAAAGTTTTGGCTAAAAGATAAATCTTGATAAATCGGCTTTGTTCTTTAGCAACAACACAAGAAAAGGACAAAGAGAGAAAATAAAGAATTTGTTTAGAATTCTAGAGCCCAAAAATATAGAAAAGTATCTAGGGTTACCTATAATGGTGGAAAAAGATAAGAAATGGGCTTTAAGAAATTTCAAGGACCAAATGAGTGCTAGAATGAATGGAAGATGCCAAAGAATGTTATCACTAGGTGGGAAAGAGGTTTTCATTAAGTCTATTTTACAATCTATTCCCACTTATGTCATTAGTTATTTTCTCCATCCAAAGACATTATGTGATGAGATGAATAGTTTGCTTAACAACTACTAATGAATGATTAACAAGGAGAAAATAGGCATATATTGGCAAAATTGAAAAAAGATGTGCAGTGCTAAAAAAGATGGTGGCATGGGTTTCAAAAAATGAAAAACTTCAACAAAGCTATGTTAGCTAGACAAGGGTAGAAGATCCTTACAAACCCTGATATGTTAGTACACATAATCTTTTAAGCCAAATATTTCTTACATTTCTCATTTCTTAAGTTTGACTTTGGAGCACATTCTTCATTAATATGGAAGAGCATTTGAGCTATAAAAATAGTTTCATTTCAAGGACTAAAATAGTGTGTAGGCAATGAAAAATATATCTGAATATGGGTTGATAAATGGCTTCCCTTTACTGTATCATTCAGAACTCAATATTGGCAGAACAATAATGATGAGAATGGGATGGTGTCAAAGCTGATCGATGAACAAACAAAAAATTAGAAGGGGTTTGTTATTATGAAATCTTTACACAAGATGAAATAGAAGCAATATGTGCATTATCTTTAAGTAAGCTGGACATGCTTAATAGTCTGGTATGGCATTTCGATAATATACAATAACGAGCAACTATAGAATGCTATATAGATTGTCACATGATAATGGCTTAGAAAAAGGGAACAATGAAGATAGAAAAAAAAAAAGGCAAGAAGTTTGGCAAAAGATATGGACAGTACCATTACCAACGAAGATCAAGATACTAACGTGGAAAGTAGGCAAAAGTTTCCTACCAGTGATGATGAATCTAGCAAAAAGATAATTTCTAGTATCAACACTGTGCTAGAGATGTGGAAACTATGTTGAAACAGTGATACATGCAGTAAAAAAATGCTGCTGGGTGAGAGAGGTATGGCAAAATCTAAACTTTTAATGGGATGAAGAAAGTGATCGACAACTGGAGCCATTATACTAGTTAACCAAGCTAATGGAAAATTTCACAACAGAACAAATGCAGTTGTTTATGAGAGGAATGTTGACAATATGGAACAACAGGAACAATGAATGCATGGGGAACAAAAAAAAGAACCGAAGCATCAACTGATTTTGCAAAAAAATACATGTTGGAATTCAACAAAGCAAAGCAGCAAAAATCTAGATACAATGAAAAAGGTAATGGTCAATGGAAACATCATGACAGAGATACTTTCAAGGTAAACTTTGATGGAGCTATTGATAAAGTTAGAAAGAAATAAGGCATAGAAGTGATCATCCAAGGCAAGGGCAGAGTTTTAGAAGCTCATAGTGACAGTATCATAGTTGTTAATTTTGTTACACTCTAGTTATACCAAAATATGATATACTTAAAGATAATTTTTATATCATATTTAGTATCAGGTAATACTGGTTGTTTTCGTTAGTTTTGACCTATTTCAGTAAATTTCAATAAAATAGCATATTTCAATCAATACATGAATGTGAAATATATTTTGTTATTTTTAACTTATTTTTTGTTATTTAATTATTTTTAACTTAATAAAAATAAAATAAAATAACAAAATAACACTTAAAATTGAGTTTCTTTATTTTTTATTTTAATTTTTTAAAACCAAAATTTATAAGTATTTCTATTTTTTTTCAAGAAAACAATTATACCCTTTTTATAAAGTTTAACAATCATAAAGGCTTAGTTAATTTTTTTTATCTCTTTGTTTTGATCTTAATATTTATATGAAAAATATTTTATTTAAATATCATATGATCAAATTAAGTATTTAAAGATATTATGAAAAATTTATGATATTATTTCTTATGTTTTAAAACTTATTTATTTGATTTTTGAATATATTGTATATTTATTTTGTAGATTATTAATAATATTATAATGTACAAGTTTATATATGTTTACAAGTATATTTGTATTAAATCAAAAAATCTGAAATAATCTGTTGAATAAAATAATATTGATATATATTATTTTTTGCAAAAAAATAAAAATATTATTCGATACAATATTAACAATCTTAGACAGTATGTTAAGGATAATTGATTCTTTCATTGCTAAAGCTATTACAGTTGTTCGAGCACTAGATTTTACAAAAGAGATGGGTCTAAGTGAATTTTCATTGAAAAAAGATGCTTTGATAGTTATAAAAGAAATTCAAACATGAAACCAAGACATGTCCCCAATAGGCCTAATAATTGAAGAGGCTAGACTTAAAATTGTTGACTTAAAGGGATGCATAGCACATCATACTAAAAGATCAGGGAAAGAAGCAGCTCATAGATTAGTAATGTTTGTATAGACTACTGTCAAATAAGGGGATGTATTAGGTAAAGGACTATCCTATTTTTATGCAAGATGATATAGAAACTGATGCCATTTTAAATTATGATTAAATGAAAGCAAACTCATTTCTTAAAAAAAAAAAAGTTACCATCTATATTAAATTTTTTTTTTTTTAGGTGTGTTGGTATTCTAAATTTGAACAAAAAAAAGATACATTATACATTAGACAAAGCCAAGAATATATATATATATATATTCATTTTTTATATACTGTCAGTGAATAAACAGAATTAAAATGATGGCACAAGTCTCGTATATATTTTGTTTATCATACTTTAAGAAATATATATTTTCCTATTAACTTTGTTTGTGGAATCTAAAGAGTAAAAATTTTACTATCAATATAAATGATAATTTCTCTTTATATAGATAGAAATATTGTCAGTGTATAGATAGATTTGCCACAGATGCACTACACAATTTTCATTTGTATATATACGCATTAATATAGTATTTGGTTGATGATTACACATTTAAAATATTTGGTAATGACAGCTTAAAATAAAGAAAAAGAAATTTGTTGATAAAAGCCAGATACATGTAATAGCTTTCAACGATATATGACTCAACTTGAAAGAGATCATGCAACATTCGAGTAGGGTTTGATGTGAACATATCTCTAACTTTGTTAAATTCATTTATAACCAAAATGTATGTAGTGGGTGACAAATGTCCCAAATAGATTGATTGTATAGCTTCTTTGAGTCATATATGGTATGTCTAATTTATATAAAAAAATGGAAGCATTTAAAATTAATGTCAATAAAGAGTTTCTAATAAGACTTCGAAGTCCAAAATCAACTATATATTTTGTTTGAGATTAACGATTCCATTAAATCAATTACTTATTATATAATCAAATAAAATACTTTTTCAATTTTATTTCAAGTGTGTTAAGCGATATCAAATGAATTCGTTTTTTTAACATAAAGATAATAAATTTTTTAAATTTCACAAGTATTATTAAAAAAATAGTATGTATATATTTTTAATAATATTTTTATTTTTATTCTTTAATATACTAACAAAATTGTAGTACTAGTTTTTTTTTTTTTTTAAGAAAAGAAGGTTTTTATTTTGAATTTATAACGATATCTTTCTCTTCTATATATTTTTTCAAATACATTTTTTAACTTTTATTATTTATTTAAAAAATAAAATAAAATTATTTTTTAAAGGATAAAACTTTAGATGAGTAACATCCATATCAAATCTAAAATTTAATGTCAATGCATAGAGTTGTATTTTATTTTTAATTTTTTATTATAATTTTATAATTATTAAATTATATAAAAATTAATCACTTATAAATATTAATTTTATATAAAATTTTAAATTATAATTAATTAATTATAATACTAATTATAAACGACATATCTGTAAGGCACAGCTAAATTGAAAGCGTTCAAGATTTATTAAGCATGTGGAAACCACGCGTCATTTGGCTGGAGTATCTCTGCATATACACTGTTTGAAACGTCACGTTCTGCACGTAATTTAATTTAATATTTTAATGAAATTTAATCGATTTATCCCAAAGCTTTAGCTTCTAGTTGGGTCACCAATCAGGAGATATTGAACAACCAATTTATCCACGCAAAATATCGTCATATGATACGAAAAATTGGTTGCTTTTTTAAGCATAAATTTGTCAGTTGTCAGTCAAGCAGTGGTTGTTTCAGCTTTAGTTGAGAAAGTGGAGTTTGTGCTATCAAAGACTTTCCTCTTTCTTTTTCTTTACCCACTATTTGTTTGAAATAGTTGTTGCAAATTAACTTTTTTAAAATATTAAACACATTAATAATAAAATTAAAATTTTCACAAAAAATTTAAAATGATAATACATATTTTTAAGATACATTAAAAATAAAAATATTAATTAAAAATATATATTTCAATTTTTTAATTTCATTTATAAATTAAAAATTATTAACAATTTATCAAATAATTTTTTTAAAATAAAGCAAATATTTTATTGAAAATTTTAAAATTTTTCAACAACATTAAAAGATATCGATATATTTTTAAAATATATTAATAAAAATGAAAATTTTAATATAATAAAAAATATATATAATTATTTTTAATATCATGTTTGTAATTTCAAAACTTTGTCTCAATGTATATAAAAAAAAAAAAAAACTCTTAAAACTATCGTATTATTATTTATATTAATATTTTTGTATTATTTAAAAAAATTATTTAATATGATAATTTTAGACAGTATCTTTGAAATATTCAATAGCAAATTTACTTGTTAAATTGTGATACTTTGTCTTAACAAAGTTAAATCGCATTCATAAACTTATATGGATATTGACAATTTAACAAAGTTAAAGACAATTGCAAATTTAACAAAGTTAAATAGTTTATTTTGCAATTGTCTGTAAAATATATATGGATATTGACTTATGTAAAAAATAAATAAATTATAATTACATTATTTGGATAATCACATCAAAATAATCATAACAAAAGAGATTTTAGAATTGGATGATGTACTTCTTTACTCAGAAAAATAGAATAATAAAAATGTTAATAAATGGTACGATTGAGTTTCGCTCATCCTATTTTTTTAAATAAAAATATTGTATTTTATTTAATATTTAATAATTAATTGTTTTAAAACTAGATAACATAATATATTTTCCAATCTTACATTATAATATTATATATTTATCTTTTATATGATATATATATAAATATAAAAAATATATATTATATGATTTATTGAATCAGTTCAAATTGGATTTGGATCTTAAATGTTAGAATTAAAGTTTAATCTGTTTTTTTTTTTTTAAAGTCAAATTTATTTAATGAATTTAATATTTTTATTCAAATTCTCTAAAATATCAAGGGAATATTTAAATTTGGATGAATAGCTTAATCCTTGACAGGTCAGTTATAAATATGGTGTTAATTACTTTCATGTATAAGACTTAATATTCTTTGCATAAATTTTATTAGATTCCTAGAGTAAAATCATATTATGTGATAAAATTTCTAATTCAACATTAACTTATCTTAATTTTTTACCTTTAACTCTCTAATGTAATGAGTCACTGTAACTTTAACCTTAACATGATTTTTTTTGGATGAGAAGGGGAAACATTACAGAAACAATTAAGAACAAGGGCTCAAAAGGTCAAAATATTTGGGGTGAATTAACAATTTATTGAACAATATATGCTACCAACTTCATATAAATTTTCATGATAGGTCATTGAACAATATATGCTACCAACTTCATATAAATTTTCATGATAGGTCAGGCAAATAGTATAAATTGAACTCAATGAGACAAATAACCTTTTTCTTTTTCTTTTTTTCTAATAATAACTTTTTTATTTTTTGGGACTTGAAGAAATATAAATTTCGTCAATGTGTAAAACGTCTTCAAATTAAAACATTGAATAAGCCTAAAAGCCAATGAAAGTGAAGGGGTAGAGATGATAGGGTTGGACGAAACCTAGAAAATTCCTTAGCAATATCGGTGCTTTAAAGAGGAAAGAGGACAGCCAACAGCCGTGTTTGGCAGATGACATTTAATAGGCATCATGCTATGGAACGTGCAACGCACCCGCATTTACATTATGGGATTCGGAGTTTGTTTAGGTGGGACAAGAAAAACCCTTTTTTTTTTTTTTTTGGTGTTATTCACAAGCTCGATTTTCATATAAAAACCATTTAAGTTTTTATTATTTTATTTAAGATGATAAGTACATTGTTAATTAACTTTATATTTAATATTTAATTAAAATTTAATTAATTTTTTATTTAATTTAAAGTTATTAAATTTTAATTATAAATGTAATTGAAAGTGCATTATTTATTTTTAAATAAAATAATAAAAACTTTTATTCATTTTTACATAATAAAAAAGGTTTTTTTTTTTCAAAATATATTTATTATAAAGGTGGTAATTGGTTTTGAACGTGGTGGGTCAAAGAAATAAATCATTTCAAATTCAAATTGTTAAATTTTAAAATAAAATTCATTTAAATTTGAATTATTTTAAATTAATTTTTTGAATTATTTATTTTTTAACATAATCAAATTGTATCAAATTTGAATGATGTACAATTTTTTTGACTTCAAATTAGCTTTGCATGCTCTCTTTAAATAAACAATAAAATTTTATTGATCATGTCAACAAAAAAAAAAAAAAGGATAAACTATATATCATTGTCATTATGCTTAGTTTGACAACAATTTAGTAAGGTATCTTTTAATAATCCGATTATATTGAACAACATCATATTCTAAGTTTCCCTTTCAACCATTCGTTTTTTTATTTCTTTTGGGCCAAATTCCTACGCTATCCGTTTGTCAATATGCATGAGAATTGTTTAGGCTTTTCAGATGCATTGGAGTGTAAAAATCAAAGGGTAAACTTCATAAATATATTTTGTAGTTAAAGTTAAAATAAAAGTGTATTTTAAGTTTAAAGTATGATATTTAATTATTTAATTATTTGTTTTATTAGTTTTTTACTCAAAACCATTATTTTTTTCCTTTTTTTAGAATTTTTGTGCTGGTTTGATCTTAACATTGAAGAAAGAAAATGAAAGGTAACGTTATAGTTAAGAGAAACAATTAATGCAAAAAACAAAGAATTAGCAGTTAATTGGTTAAGAACAAAAGGTCGTTGGCCATGTTGATTATCAGGTTTTGTCGTTATTTTTAGTCGCCAAAGACAAACATCACCATCATCATTAAAATCCAAATCCAACGGCGACAAACAGTTTTGTCACTGCACGTACTATGAAATATGAATATGCTCCAATTTCTTCTTCGTACAAAAACCAATCCCACACGCTTTTGCCCTTCTTAGTTTGACTAACCTGTTTTCAGATTGGCCCCCATTTCATTTTTACTTATTAATGATTTCCTATAATTTTGTCTTCTTTTTTTCCTTTATAAAAAACATGTATGCTTAACCATTCTAAATAAGAGTATAAATAATATATTAACACTTCTAAGCTATTAAAATTTAATTTAAATAAAATTTAAATTTGATTCAATTATTATTGAGTTGAATTCGAGTTTGAATATTTTTATATTTGATTTGAGTAACTTACGAGCTTAATCGAATTTTTATATTTAAATATATTTTTATTATTTTGATTAATAAGATATCTCGAACTCGAACTCGAGTTCATAAATAATCAAACTTTATCAAATATAAAAATCAAATTTATTTTTATATATAAATCGAGTTTAATCGAGCGAGCTCTAGTTGCTCGATTTCTATTTCGAATCGAATTTGAGATAAAAAAATAAAATTTGATCAAGTTCGAGCAGAATTTCAAATTTTAAATTTTGAATCGAGTTCGAACTCGAGTTTAATACTGTATCAATTTAAATTTAATCGATTTCACTCCTAGTTTTAAATTGAAAATAACAAGTTTTGAATCTTAATATCAAGAGGATTATATTTTTTATAAAAAAAGTGTAAATTAAAAATAAAAAACATAAATATTAAAATTCAAATCTTAAATTTATTAAATGTTATTTTTTTAATATCAAAAGAATTATTTTAAGAGATATAAAAATCGATATCTTTTAAGGATGGATATGTAAAAATAATTTAATTTATATTTTATGTATGATTAATATTTTCATAAATGGATCGTGAGATTTAACAATATACAGACATCTATCATATATATACAACATTTCAAGTCTATCTAGCTCTATTATTTTAATCAAAAATAGTATTTTTTAATATATATTAACGGTTAAAATTTTTTTATTAATAAATAAATAAATAAATAATTTTAATTAACTTAAAATTTGGCATGCATAATCTACACGAATAGAACATAAAATTTAACAATTAAATTAACAAAATATAAATCGACTAAAAATATATAAAATTGACTAAAACTAACTTAACTTTATATCTGTTTAGTGAATATCCCTTTTCTATTTCTAACTAATTTAATTTTATATTTGTATAAGAAAATCTCTCTTTTATTTTTATTTTATAATTAAGAACAAATGAATCTTTAATTTATATATATATTAAAAAATAATTAAAATATGGTCCTCAAGAAGAAAAAAAATCAAAAAATAAGAAAAATAAAGTCAAACTATCTCATAATATGGTTAAATCTTCACTTCTATTTTTCTCTTGATTTTTATATTTTTACTTGAATCCTACTTTTTAATAAGAAATCATGTACCGCCTATTAAATGAAACACACGAATACCATACTTATTTATATTATTATAAAATCTAAAAGATTTTAATTTTCAAATTGATGTACTGTAACGTACAAAATAGCATAGAAATCTAGTCAAACCTCTGAAAATAGTAACCACTTAACATGTTTTCAGTCTTCATCTAGGTTGGCATTGATTCTC
The DNA here is from genome assembly GCF_002303985.1 of Durio zibethinus. The sequence continues at coordinate 7,252,943 of NW_019168037.1, read as the reverse complement.
CCATAAATAAAAGCAGAGAAAATCATGTACAACAAAATCCTTATAATGTGTTAAGATGAAGAATTTTTAAATTTTAAAAAATTTGAAATAAAAGTATTTTAATTCTAGTATTTGTAATTATTTTATTTAGATAAATATTTTTTTAAAAAATTTAATCTATTGGAATTTAATGAAATAAACAATAATTATAAAAGAAAATTAATGATATTAAAGATAAAAGATATATGTATAAATAAAATATGCAATATGAGTATCCTTAGATTTGTAACAATATATAGATATATTATAAATCCAAAGGATGAAACAGATAAGACAAAAAGAGAAAAAATGATTTAATTCTATTCCTTAGATCTATTGAAATCAATAGTTTAAAAAAGATGTAAAATTCAAAGATTTTTACATTGTGTAAATTGATTCATTCTCAATTAATAATATAATATATATTAGAGTTAAATAAAATGATATTTATTTTTTTAGTTTTGTATTTTATGGTGGACTAAGTAAAGAGATTAAGGATTTGAAAGAATTTTAAAAGACCACATATTTAAATGAAATTTCAAGAGGAGATTTGAGGTGCTCAAATTAATTAAATTTCTTCTTGAAATTTCACCTAAAATTTGAAATTCTCTATTATTTTTATCCAAATAAGTAAATTTATTAATTTTGAACTTTTGAAAACTTTGATTGAAATAAAATCTTTATTCCAAATACTCTATCCAAACATACCCTTAAATTAATCATCATTTGTATTCACTGCCATGCTCATGAACTCGAGTTGTCAAAATCATTACTCCAAATGAAAAGGAGAAAAAAAAAAACTTATTATTTAAAGAACATAATGTGAAAGCCTAAGGAAACCAAAATATTTTTCACTCTTTATCAAAAGCTTTTTTTTTTTTGCTATATAAATTTAAATATATACATATATAATAGTTAGGAAATTTTGAGAACACATATAAATTAAGAGACAAATGTTCAAAATTATGTTTTCTAATACTACCTTTATCTTATAACTATGTCATATATAATTTAACATATTAAGATAAAATAATTTCAGATTTTTTTTATCTGACTTATCTTAAATATTTGATTAAATTATATTATAATAACTATGTTCTTGAAAACCATTTAATTTGTTCAAAGTTTTGAAAGAGTAATTTTTTCAGGTTTTAATTAATAATAATTAAAATATATAAAAGATGGTCAAATATGAAAAAATTAGAAAAAAAAAATCAAATTCACACTAATTATGAGACAAAAAACTCGAAAAGGAAGTGAGATAAAAAGAGTAAATAATATGAAGATAAATTATCGATATAGTGTTAGGTTAGCATTATTGTTGTGGTTGAAAATAATTTTGATTAAAAAAGAGTGTTTAAAAAGTGTGTAAGAAAAGTGTGATTAAAAATTTTAAATATTAGTATTATTATAAAAAAACTAGTACTGCAAGTATAAAATATTTAAAGATATATGTATAAAATAATAATATATTATAAATATATAATAATATAATCATTTTTTATCTCGAAAATATTTTTTAATAAAAATAAATCTTAAGTAGCCTTTGAATTTGGATTGTAAAATTAAAATTTTAAATTAAAAAATTATATATATTTTTTTGTTATTTAAAATTAAAGTTGAGTAGAAAAAAACTTTTGAACTTAAAAATTACCATAAACAGTAATGCTAAATTAATCTAAACCAAAATCATTTATTAAGGAGAAAATTGATTAAGGTCAAGTGTGAACATGGCATCGGCATTTTCCTGGTATTTGGCTTTATGAGGGTTCAAATCAAAGGAGGGGCTTATCTATATCATATATTAAAAAAAAAAAAAAAGGACAAAACGGGTTAATTGGGTTGGAGCGATGACTTGACCTTGCATCTGCGCGTAATTGACGTGCATGAGCTGAGTTGAGGTCCATTTATATGAGTTACGTGTGCCCATACCCCCATCACCCAAAAAAATAAAAGGTCCCTATCATTTCGCTCACTCTTTCTCTTCCTTTCTTTCTATTTCTCTCCACCTTTCTTCTCTTCTCTCCTATTTCTCTCCCCAATCTTTCTCTTTATCTTTCCATTCCTAATCACGTGAGTCGACCCGCGAGTCATGATACAAAACTCATTACAAAGAGAAGTATATATCGTTGGGGATACGAAAAGAAGAAGATATATAGACCAAGTCTTGATGTGGATGATGTGAGGTCTCTTAAATTTCCTTTAATTTGGTATATGTTTTGTCCACTATCGATCTTACTATTGCTACTATATATATATATATATATTGTTTTGGTGCAAATATTATAAAAAAAGAGACATAGGGAAACGAGTATGATGTCATTCCTTGAAGGTTATAAAATTCCATTCAATTTTGGTTGGCTGGACTTTGATTGCATTTCTTTTTTTCTTTTTTGGATTCTTTATGTAGAAAAAAAAATGCAATGGAAACAACTTTCTGGTATATATACAAAATAAGGATAAAGTTGTAAAAAAGTTGCGTACATTCGATCCCTTTTACATATGGCTAAGTGCATGTGATGTTCAAATAGGGTTTTCAATTTCTTTCTACCTGGACTCATATGTAAATTATGTGTAGCATATACGTTCAAATATATATATATATATATATACACATGTGTGGGCATGCGTGTGTAGCATATAAATAAAGTTAGTTTGTGCATCTATAACTAATGTAAGTGTTTGTTTTACATCTCACTTAACAGTTCATATACATATTATTACTTATGAGTTAGTGTAGAATATTCGAGTCATTTATTTCATCTCAATTTTTTTGGTATATAAAAAGTCACTATTTAAAAATAAAAAAAATTATAGGTGTTGATTTTTGAATTTCAAATCTATTATATACTCCCTTTTATGCATGAAGTAATTGAATAAAATTAGTTTATATTTCATCTCAATCTTTGATAATTTATGACTTCCTAAATTTTTTTCCATTTTATTCTTCGATCCTAGTTTAAAGTAAAAATATAAATGATACATTAATACTCGTAAGCTATTCGAATTTAATTTAAATAAAACTCGAATTCGACTCGATTATTATCGAATTGAACTCGAGCTCGAATAATTTAACTGATTAATCGAATCAAATTTAAGCATTTTTATATTTAGTTTGAGTAGCTCACGAGCTTAATTAAGTTTTTATATTTAAATATTTTTTTATTATTTTAATTAATAAAATATTTCGAACTCAAACTCAAGCTCGAGTATAAATAATCGAGCTTTTATTGAATATAAAAATTGAGTTTTTTTTTTAAATGTTAATCTTGTCTAATCGAACGAGTTTAAGTAGCTTTATTTCTATTTCAAGTTGAGTTCGAGTTAAAAAAATAAAATTCAATTAAGTTCGAGTCGATTTTTGAGTTTCAAATTTTGAATCGAGTTCAAGTTTGAACTTAATACTGTATCAACTCAAACTCGATCGATTATACCCCTAGTTGAGAGGTAATTAGGGGTGTAAATGATACATTAGTATTCGTAAGCTTCAGGTTCGATTCGAATAAAACTCGAATTCGGTTCAATTATTATAGAGTCAAGTTCGAGCTCGAGTAGCTCGACTCGTCAATCGAGCCGAGTTCGAGTATTCTTATATCTGAATCAAATAGTTCGCAAACTTAATCGAACTTTTATATTTAAATATATTTTTATTATTTTAATTAATAAAATATATTAAATTCGAATTCAAGTTCAAGCTCAAACACAAATAATCGAATTCTTGTTGAGTATATAAATAGAGCTTATTTTTATATATTAATCAAGCTTAATCGAGTGAGTTTGATTAATTCGATTTTGATTACGAATTGAATTCGAGTCGAATATCGAACTACGAATTGAAAGTCGAACTTGAAGTTGAGTTTTTCATTGTATTAACTCAACTCGACTACACTCTAAAGGTAATAATGAGAACAAGATTTTATGACAAAGATATAAAAGTTTTCAACCAAAGATGTTCATAGATTACGTTAGATCAAGATGGACATGATTGACTCTTCAAAAACTCGGATTGGACTTAAATTAGATCCAATTTATTCATCTATTTACTTTATAATTATTATTAATCGTTAAAATATTTTTATATTAATATATTAAATATATTTTATAATTAAAATTAAATAAAAATATATTATTTATTAATATAACAATATTATAGGTCAAGCATTAAAAGTCATATTAAGGATAGGCTTGAGGGTCCGACAATATAAATTTAAAATTTTATATAAAAAAAATATTAAAAATTAAATTTTTTTATATTTTAATAAAAATATAAAAAATACAATAATTATATAATTTAAAATTTTAATAAAAAAATATAAATTTGATAAAAATAAAAAAATATTTTATATTTAACGTATCAATATAAATTATAATTTATAATTTTATAATTTTTATATATTTAATAAAATTATATATATTATAAATATATGAATTACTAAATCTACTCACAATAAACATTTCTATTTTCAAGTAAAGCAAAATGAAATTAATGGCAAATCCCCAAGTGGTACAAAATACAAATACCATTTTAAGTTTAAATAGTTATGCTAAAATTACTCATAGGTTGACATTTTGTTCTAAGTTATAACTATAATGTCCAGTTAATTAAACTTACGTGCGTTATTTATCTAAACTTATTGATGCTTGTTGCTTCCTGATCCACTTAAATCTTGGCTTCATAAACTCCAGAAAAAAATGTTTTAAAGATCCCGTGGTTTATCTTTGACCACAAATTTATAAAACTAGTCAGGATATGCAGTCATGTCGTACTTTTTCCATTCGGCTTGAAAGTAAATACTCATTTTGTCACATTCTGTTTGTTTTTATTTAATTTTTTTCAAACAAAATATATTTTAAAAATTTTACAAATTTTATTTTCAAAAAATTTATGATTTTATATAAAAGATAATTATCAAAATTGAGTTAGTTTGACTTAAAACTTAAAAAGAAAAAATTAATAATAGTACCGACGAAATAATTAACAAAAGCAGAGAAACTAAGATGATAAGGCTTAAATTTATTCAATTATTCCCAGTAGAATTTTCTGTGATTAACATCATTTTCCACGATTGTTTTTCTTTTTTTTGGACCTATCAAATGGTTTTGTTTTCTTTTGTGGGCACCAAAAAAGAGAAGGCTTGCCGACATCATCCACATTGCGGGTCTTCTTCACTCTTCGTATTAAATTTAAACGCCTTTCATTCATATGTGTGACGTAAGGTGCTTGAGACAAAAGCTACAAAATTAGAAAATTTATTTTTTCTAAACTTTACATCAATCATTTTTGCCATCTAAAATAATTCTAATGATACAAAAATTTGTTTGAATTTCCTTTTTACAATAATTTTTTATCAACAAATTACACTATATCATAGACTTAACCTAATTTTTTACATGTCAAAGAAAAAATATCTTTAAAATCTTTCAAAAAAATTTAAATTCAGATAAAAATTAAAAATATTTTTAAAGCAACCTTGTTATTAAGAAAAAATTGGACTACTCCTTCACCCTCGACAACTCTAAAAGAAATTGGTCGCAAAGTAATTGTTTTTGTATAAAAAAAAAATCCAAAATCTTTTGTCCCCCAAACCACGAGAATTGCCCCCCTGAAGCCTTTTTCCACTAAACCTATTAATGGAAATACAATTCTATTTTCTTTTTCGTTTTTTCTTTTAACGAAGAATCCAAGACGACAAATTAGATGGGGACATTTGATTCTGTCATTACCTAATTTATCGTTAATATATCTTTTCATTTCGCAAAAGAGGGATGTGTGTGGACCGCCCCCCCTCCCCACGATCGCGCTGTTTATAGACTAAAAAATGATTTCGTTTACTTTATAGTTTTTTTTTTCTTTGCTTTGGAAAAAAGAGACGCTAAGTTCACGCGCCAGTCGGCCGTTTTTCACCTTAATTTTTTTCCATTTATTCTTACCTAATTATATTTTTAAATTATATTATTTTTTAATTTCCTAAAATTATAAAGTAAGTATAATTTTTTATTTATAATTTCAATAAATATTGTATTCTTGAGATAAAAATATAGTATATATTAAAATTATATTTTTGAACATTTAAAATTTTGATAAAGACAGTATTTTTAAAATAAAAATATAGTTAATGTTGATATTATGTTTCAAAATTTTGAAATTTTAACAGAAATTACATTTTTAAAATAAAAAGAAATGTAGTATTTTGATTTCGTGTTAACCCTCATGTCATAGAGGTTTAATACTCAAGTTATTCATATTAAATTTATTAAATCCTAAAATCATATAAATATAATTATACAAAATTAAAATGTCAAAGTCAAATGATTGAAATGTATTTTGCTAATGATACAAAATTATATTATGTTAAATATAAAACTAACTTTGTTTGTAATGAAACTTTATTAATAATTTTTTATTGACTGATATTTAATATTTATTTTTAATTTTTAATTTATAATATTTGATTTTGAGTGTTAATTTTATGTATGACAAAAACAATATAGTTTTATATTGCTTAAGTTATAAGAAAATAATATATTTAAGTTATAACATTTGATTTTGAGTTTTATTTTACCTCTAAATTATAGTTTATTTAAAATTAATAATTAATTTGTATATTTATTAATTATTAATAAATAATAATGAATTAATAAATTTTGATATATTAAATTAATTAATTATATTCTATAGGGTAAACCCCACGTATATCTTTATAGTATTTGTGTTTTTGACATTCACTCCCTGTGTAATTTTTTTTCTCACTTATTACCGTAAGGTATAATGAATTAATGAAAATGACTTTTTTTAAAATAGAAAATTTCATTAATAAATTCAGAGATTATCTTAGTCAACTATTACATTCAATATATTCGGAAAACCTTCTAACCAGACCCTTCCATCTCCGTTTTCCAAAGCCATTTTTGCTAAACAGTGGGTTCCCTATTGCCATCCCTCCTAACATGCATGCAGTCCCAGGCCTGGAAACCATGCAAACGAGTTTTGACATCCTCTATCAGATTTCCTATGTGGGACATATCCATTTTTGTACTTTTGATCTGATTTATAGTCCCTATTGAGTCCCCTTCTAGCACTATCTGTGGGAACCTCAATTCTGCTACAAGCTTCACGGCTTCGACCGCTGCTAACGCTTCGATTATCCTCGGGTCTACCACGTGTAGAGTTTTCACGGCCATGGAGGTGAGGACTACTCCCATTAAGTTTCTTACCACTACTCCAACTCCTCCCACTTAGTTTTTTATGTCCAAAGCCCTATCAAAATTTATCTTGACTCTTCCCTCTATATGTGCCAACCATTTCCCAATAGTCTTCCTAGCCAGGCTTGCTTGTCTTCCTTGAGCTATCTGGTATTCCTTTCTATACTGGGCTACAAACCTCGCCGTGTGGATGTGATTACGTTGGACTTGGTTCTTAATGAAATCATTTCTGCTTGACCATTTAGCCCAAACAATTGTTACAACTTTTTCCAGTAGTTCTTTTTCAAAGCCTTTTGTTAAGACCTGCAGCCATTCCCATGCTTTCAACTCTTGTTGCTCTTTATCATATCCTGCAAAGCCAGCTTCACTCCATACCAGTCTTACCTTTATACACTCTACAATAGCATGCACCACTGTTTCTTTGCAGTCCCCACATCTCTCGCATGTGATTTGTGTTACAATCTTCCTCTTTTGAAGGTTCTTGTAGACATGCAATATTTCCTGGCAAAACTTCCATACGAAAATCCTTAGTTTGTTAGGAATATCCAATTTTTATATTTTCTGCCACACCACTTCTTCAATTCTCCCCCCAGTCTCTTTTTCTCCTTCTTGACTTTCACTCACATTTTTTCCTTTTGCCTAAGAAGATGGTAACCACTCTTAAAACTGTATATGCCATCTTTGCTAAAATGCCAAATCTGTACGTCTTGGAACTGTGTACTAGCAAGTTGAATTTCCAGTATTTTCCTCATTGTGGTTTCTGGGAAGAGTTTATCTAGTTTTTCCTTGTCCCAACTGCCACTGCCACTCGTCTCACAAATCAGTTCACACACCCTTGTTACTCCAGTAATATTGCTATCTAGAGGTTTTGGAATAAATGAGCCCTCCACTAGTACCCATGGATTTGTAAACACCTTGACATGCTCCCCCTTCCCCATACGCTTCCTTTACCCCCATATTTAACATCTCTCTGGCTTTACATAAACTTCTCCATTTATAGGATGAACGGTGCCCCACATCCGCCTCTAAGAAAGTCTTATTGGGGAAATACTTTGCTTTCATATACTTTGTGCGGCAATGACAATGTATCTTGCATGAGTCTCCACCCCCGTTTTGCCAAAAGGGCTAGGTTGAATCATTCCATATTCTTGAAGCCGAGACCAACTTCCTTTTTTATGTTGCAAAGCTTGTTCCATGCTACCCAGTGGATTCCACCCCTATCCCTATTGTTCCTCCATCAGTACAGGCTCATGAGCATGTTTATCTCATGACATAAGCCTGAGGGAAATAGAAAGCAATACATGGCATAAGCGGACATGGATTGGAATACTGCCTTTACGAAGACCTCTTTTCCCCCAACCGAGATCCAATTGTGCCCCAATTCTCTATTTGTTTTCTCATGCTATCAAGCACCCACCTGAAGGCTTGTTTTTTGCTTCGTCCAATGATCATTTGGAGTCTCCGGTACTTTTCTGGACTTTTGGTGATCTAGATATCCCAAATTTGTTTTATGTCCTCTTGCATTCCATCTTTAGCATTTTTACTAAAAAACAGACCAGGCTTCTTGAAATTAATCTTTTTCCCGGACCCATCCTCATAAACATTTAACAATCCTCTCACTCTCTGACATTCAATGAGGTTTGCTTTTGTAAACAGCAGACTATCATATGCAAAGAACAAGTGAGATAACCGCGGGCCGTTGGCACTGGCTCTAACACCCTTTAATAAGCCTTCTCTCTAGTACTTGGAAAGAAGGGCTGATAGTCCCTCCGAGCATAACAGGAATAGGTAGGGAGATAAGGCATTACCGTGTCTTAGTCCCCTTTCAGGAACAATAGCATCAGTATTTATAACAATTCTGTAGGATACCGTTTCAACACAATGCATTATTACTAATATCCTTTCTCGTAGAAACCCAACCTCCTCATGACAGCTTTGGTGAACCCCCATTCTACCCTGTCATATGCCTTCCTCATATTTAATTTTATTACTCCCCAGCCTGTCTATCCTTTATCTTTAAGTTTGAGAGTATGCAACAGTTCATATGCAATGAGAACATTATCTGTAATTTGTCTTGCCGGAACAAAGGCACTTTGGTTTTCACTTGTACAAACAGGTAATACCCTCTTCAACCTACTGGTTAGAGCTTCAGCCATAATTTTATACAGGATGTTGCACAGACTTATCGATCAGAGTTGAGTCAATTTTTTTTTTTTTTTTTGGGTTTTTTGTCTTACGGACAAAGACAATATTTTTGTCATTCCCTTCGCTAATACTGTTCCCCTTATTTAGCACAGATAAACAAAATTTAGTTACCTCTAGTCCTACAATATGCCAAAATGTGTGGAAGAAGCTAGCTGGCTTACCTTCAAGGCTTGAAGCCTTGTTTGGATGAATTTGGCTGATGGCCTCGACAATCTCCGCTAGGGTGAATAGTGCCAAAAGTTGTTTGTTCATCTCCAAAGTTATCTTCGGTGAAATTGCTTCTATCCAGGTTTGTGGGCCTATGTTTTTTAAACAACTCAGTGAAATATTTTACAGCTCGCACTGCCACTTCTTTCTCTCCCTCATGCCAACATCCATTTTTATCCTCCAGGCCATTAATTCTATTAGCTCTCTTTCTCCGGGTTGCCTATGCATGAAAAAATTTGGTGTCCTTGTCCCCACTTCTGAGCCAATTCACTCTTGAAGCAACATCCAAGTAACCTCTTCATGTTCAAGAAGTTTGTTCAGCCTGCGTTTGATATCGAATTCCTTTTCCAGCACATCCTGGCTATTGTCTTGGTGGTTTATATATCTTCAAGCTGTTTTCGCAACTCAGCTATGGCAGTGCGCGTCCCATGATACTTATGCTTGCCCCACATTGATAGTTTCGTTCCCACCATTTCCCGTTTCTGCACGAGCCCAACATCACCATTTTCTTCTCACATCTCTTCAATCAATGTTCTACATTTGGGATCTTTTAACCAAGCCGCCTCAACAAAACGTCGCTTTCTCCTTTTTTTTTTTTTTTTAATGATCATTCTTTACCTTCCCCATTGTATCAATCATTATGGGACAAATTAATGAAATGACTTCAACACTTTTTTTAGCTTAAATTTTCAAATCTTGTCATTGATACTTACTAAATCTTACAACCTTAATATTAGATCTAAAAATTCTTCAGTTAAATTTTTTGTCCTTTGTCCAAATTCAAAAATAGTTTCTATTGAAAGTAAAATACTGAACATTAATTTAATCCAAAAAAAACTGTATTTCAACTATAATTAAAACAACAGATGTTCTTTGAAAAAAAAAAACAAAAAACAAAAAATGTTTAACTTTCATGTTTAGAGAAAACTAAAAAGAAAAAAAAAAAAAAAGAAGCTTTCATTAACTCATTTTATTATCCACCTAGAACTAAATCACAAAAGATAAAAGAACATGATCAATGCCCAACAATTAATTGTAATTAATGTTCTTATTTCATTAGGAATTGAAAAAAAATTTCATTTAACCCATCACCAACAGCCTACTTTGATTCATCTTACTTTTAAAAATCATTATTATCATCAAATTTAACCAAAATTTGAAAAAAAAAAAAAAAGAAGCTTTCGTCATCGTCACCACCTGACATAAGTGCCAAATACCCTAAACGCAATTACTCAAAATTTTAAATCCCCAAGTTCTTTTTAATTCTCACCAAAATAATCAAAAACCTGAAAATATAAAGAATCCATTAGTCAGGTCAGCAAGCTAATAAATTAATTTGTTATCTTGTGAGCAAAATTAGAGAGAAAAATATGAAGTAGAAAACAAAAATTAAAGACCCAAGAAATAACTTTGAAAAAAAAAAAGAAATATAGTGAAAGCTTCAAAAGTAACCAAACGTTAAAAGGGAAGAAAATAAAAGATAGGAGACTGAAAATATGTTGCTTCATCATCCTTTAGTAATGGTGAAAGCACTTGTCCGAGACGAAACTGGATACTAAGACTACCTAAGGATCCAGGCGCCTACGAGAATTGAGCAAGAGAAGAGTGAAGGTGTTATGAAGGAGATAAAAAAATTTATTAAAACGTAAATCAGGGTGTAATTGGAATTTTATATTAATTAATTTGATAATGTGATAAAAGTGTATTAGATATTATTGATGTAAGTCCTTATGGTAATAGAAAGAGACTTCAAGTGGGAAAAATTTATCCAAGCGACGAATGTGAGTAATGAGAATACCATAAAAGGTGTACACAGGGTTTACCATATTTTGAGTAAGTTTAACTAAGCCCAAACAATGTAATTCTCATACTATTGAAAACGAATTTTATTTTTAACATAATATGACATTTAAATATTTACTGTTAATATTAAATTTAAGATTAAATCACATTAGGTTAGAGTTAAATTTAGATTCAAATAAATTTTGATTTGAATCAATTCAAGTTTAGATTAATTTTGATTTCGAATTAAATTGAGTTTAAATCAATTTGAATTTGGATCAATTTGGGTTCGGATCAAATCAAGTTTGAATTGATGACATTTTTGATCAAATCAAATCAGTTGAGTTTGTGTTTGGATTAATTGGACTTTTTGGATTGAGTTAACTTTTATCACCTCTATACATGTTTGATGATCATACCTTTTAAGCTTTGTGCTCATTTTTTTTTAAATTTCATTTTTATAAAAAAGATTTCTAAATACAATCCATATTTTACTCTCCACACTCATTTATTAAACACAATCAAAATTTAAACCCAAAATATAAAAAATTGCTCTTCACATCCTAACTCCCCTAAACCCATTTACCGTAACACCTTTAACTTCAATCTTCTTCCACAGCCTCAATCGCATCTTAAAAACTTCAATCAAACCCTAAATTACAAAGTTTTGGATGAAATCAGGCAAAAAGATTTCAAAATAAAGGTAAATTGTGTTTAATTT